>VDFB02267661.1:0-84924 GCA_007258455.2 Sequoia sempervirens | reverse complement strand
ATTCTTGTTCCTAGACCTAAGGATAAAAATGTCATTGGAACTAAATGGATCTTTAGAAACAAACTGAATGAGCAAGGTGAAGTGGTTAGAAAAAAAGTAAGATTGGTGTGTAAGGGATATTCATAGATGGAAGAAATTTATTTTGAAGATACTTTTTCCCTTGTTGCTAGAATTGAAGCTGTGAGATTGTTTCTTGCTTATGCTGCTTACAAAGACTACAAGGTTTATCAGATAGATGTCAAGTCAACTTTTCTAAATGGTAAGCAGGAAGAAGAGGTGTATGTTAGCTGTGGAGATGGATTCAGTTGAAACACGATCAAGGAGATATGGTTTTGGTTGAAAATTGGCATGACGGACTTAAGCAAGCCTGTGAGAACATGGTATGCCAGTTGGATAATTATTTGCTAAAACTTGGATTTAATAAAGGTACTGCTAATAGTAATTTTATTTCTAAGAATGGTGATAAAGATTTGATTGTGAGTTTTGTTGATGATATCATTTTTGGAGGAGATGCTAGTTTGTGCATGAAGTTTGCTAATGAGATGTAGAGTGAGTTTGAGATGTCAATGATTGGAGAGTTGAAATTATTTTTGGGATTGTAAATTACTCAGATAAACAAAGGAATCTTAATATCTTACTCCAAGTATGTGAAAGAATTGTTGAAGAAATTTAGTATGGAAGATTCAAAGCTAGTTGGTACGCCCATGGTGACCGGATTTAAGTTGACAAAAAATGATGATTCTCCGAAGGAAAATTAAACTAGATATAGATCAATGATTGGTGGATTGTTTTATTTGACTCAAACTAGGCCTGATATCATGAATTTTGCATTTATTGTTGCAAGATTTCAAGCTGATCCTAAAGAATCTCATGTGACTGATGTGAAGAGAATTTTTAGATACTTGAAGGGAATAGTTGCTTTTGGCCTGTGGTATCCTAAAGATGATGATCTTACTTTGAGTGCCTTTACTGATGCTATTTGGGTTAGTGATGTGAATGACAAAAAAAGTACTAGTGGTGGTGCATTTTTCTTGGGAAAGAAGTTGATCTCATTGTTAAGTAAAAAGTAGAATGCCATTTCTTTATCTATTGTAGAGGCCGAATACATTGTTGCTACTAACAATTGTACTCAAGTATTGTGGATGAAGCAGATGTTGAAGGATATCAGAGTTGTGTATGATGAACCTATAGCTATATTCTATGATAATTCAAGTGTTATTAAAATTTCTAAGAATTTGGTGTTGTATTCAAAGACCAAGCATATATCTATCAAGTTTCACTTTTTGAGAGAGAAGGTGAGTGAAAAGGAAGTTAGATTGGAGTATGTGCCTACTAAGGAGTAGATTGCAGATATCTTTACAATTTTTTTTCCTAAGGATACTTTTGAGTATCTTAGAGGGAAGTTAGGGGTGATTACCCCTCCTAATCAAAACTAAGATGCATTGCATTGCATCAGTCCATGATTTTCATAGTCATATCTTGATCCAGATTGATGTTGTGGTGGTTACTACTCAAGGGGAGTAGTCAAATGATTCAGATGTTCAGATATGTGGTTCAAAGCTTAGAGATATTTGTCATTGATGTCAAAGGGGGAAAAGAGAAATGCAAAAAAATTTCTAGGGAGAAGAACCTTGTGAGGAGAAAATTCATGTGGAAGAGTTGAGGAGAAAAGAGTCAAAACCTAAGGGGGAGTAAGTGCTGGAGATAATTGCTTTGATGGTGTTTTTCACATCATGTGTTGCCATCAATGCCAAAGGGGGAGATTTTTGGATGTTGTTGTTGTGTTGCTGATATGCAGTTTTCATTGATGTCAACACTATTAGAATTAATGCATTAGAAGCTATATATGTCGAGGATATTGAGAAAATTGTAATGAAATGAGTTGCAGATTGTTAGTGGTGAGGTGAAGTTTAGTCTATCAGTGAGTTCACTACGTTGATGATCAGAAGTTGTGGACTAAAGGGTTCCTTTTCGAGTATATCTAGTTTATCCAGGTTTAGTTTTAGAGATCCGCGTGAATATTTGATTGAGTTATAAAGATTTGTATTCTAACAGTCTTTTTGTTACTTCAATTTGTGTTCCTGAATGAAGATGATGTGATTTAAGTTAGTTCAATTGTTGCAGATGCTTCTTTGGTGATTCATGATGTTTGAGGATGTTTCTAGATCATGCTCTATCTGTGTTGCATGTTTGCATTGATCGTTGTGCTCATGATCCAATATTTTCTCTTATGTGTTAATGTTTTTCATGTTCTTGGTCGACAAGGTGTTTGTAGTGTGTTGTGGATCTTTGAGGAATAATTTTGAAGGTGGCTCATATTTGAAGATGTTATTTTGGGTCTTCACTAAGTTGTGGCCGACCTTGGTTGATTCTCATTAATAATTGTTATTGTTTTGGGCCAACAGTTTGTTATCATCTTATTATTTTCATTAAAGTCGATATGTAGCGGTTTAATTTATTGTTGTGTATATATATATATAAGTGAATGTTTATTTCATTTGAAGTATGTCAAATGTGTGTGTGTGAATAATGTTCTAAATCATTTGAAGGTAGAGTAGAGTGTGAAGAAGAGAGAAGAAGAGTGAAGAAAAGTGAAGTGTTCATGTGCTTAACCGGAATTGTGATCAGGTATTAGCAGATGCTATTTTATCAGTTCAAATCCCTATAGATGTTATCCAGAATCTTTCTGTAAGAGAGTGTGTCTTCCTTTGGGTATTAAGCCTTGTTGTAATTGAGCAGTGAGCTCTAGGCAGTGCACTTGAATGCATGTGCATTCCCCACTCATATTTCTTTATACTTTTAACATGGTATAATCTTGTGGACTGACCTGCACCATGGTTTTTCCCCTAATAGGGTTTCCAAGTAAAAAATCTTGGTGTTATGTGTGTTTCTGATGTGTTGATGATTTATACTTTCATGGTTAATAATCAGATTTGAGAATAAGCTTGATAAAGTTAATAAGTTTTAAATTTCTGGGACAACTGATTCCCCCCCCCCTCTTAGTTGCCTGCCCTTGTGTTGCCAACAATTTTATCATTTGGTTATACTAGGGGAAATATTTCTACACTACCTTGATGATCATCTCAAGCTTACATGATTGACTGTTTATCATATTAATTTTTGGATATTATGTGTGCCTTATCATGTTTTTATATTTTAGCTTCTTCTCTAATTTCTTGCATCCCATGTGTGCATGTGCAACCAATTAGAGTGGGCATGCATTATCATTGATGTTCTTCATAAGTTTCATTACACATATGCAACTATGATAATTATTATCATTTCATTGTTCCAAATAGAGCTTCATTACCATATATAGATAATACCTTTGACATATCATTCACATGATCTATGTACTTTTATATTTCCACATAGTAAGATATTCTTATTGTTTTCTATAATAAATGGAACCTATTATCCTTCTCTTCTCTATTTTTACTTTCAAGGATAGTTTTTTCAATCAAGTTAGAATTAATTATTTTTTCTCAAAATGTTTGATATACACAACTTATTGCATATTTTTCTCTTTTATAGGTTTCAACAAAGTGCTCATTATAGGAAGAATTGAATAATGATCTATTAATTTATATATGGATCAATATTATTTTAAATGTCTAAAAAAAATGTAATTTACATGTCAACTACTTATTTTACTTTGACACACATTAACCTAGTAGTTTTCATGCACTTTGAAGTGGGGGGAAATATAATGTTGAAAATTGCATACTTATGACCTTTTCTAGCATAATTGAATTAGAGTGTTGTAAATGTAATAGTTAGCTAACAAGTTGCATATGCATGCCTAAATAGGATTCATGAAATCACATATCTTGATCTCTAGATATTTATGAACCCATTCCCCAAACCTAGTTTCATCACCTTGGATTATATTTGCATATTCTTACTTGACCTAGGTTATTCTCATAATCATGGATCTAACCCCTAAAATTTTAAATTTTCTGCTAAAGCTAATTGTTTCACTAACTATTATGAGTTGACGTAGTGCATGTGTATGTTGATTTTATGCTTGGTGGTTGTATTCAAGGAAATCCATCATTCATTTGAAAGTATCTAGGAGTTGTCAAGGAGCATGCTAGGATGTTATTGGTAGAACATTCTAGCAATATTTATCAAAATAAATTATTCTAGGTCTATTATACACCTTTTTTTGTGCTTAAATATTTTTCTTATAATTGTAAAGCTATTCTTTTAGGGGTTTGATCAAAGACAACTTGACCCTTGCAATTTGATAGCTTCCCTAAAGGTATTTGTAAAAATCACAAATAGTAGGAAATTAAGGGAAACTTGTTTCAAAATTCTACACTATACCAAAAAATATTTACAATCATCTTATTAGTTTTATGTGCTAGAACAAATATATACTTGTAGAGATTAAATTTGTAGTTGTAGACCTGTCCAATCATAAGAACATTTAATTTTTAGATATCTAGTCAAACATCGAATCGAGCCCTAAAAATCAAACACTTGAACAAATGAGTTTTTGACATCCCCATCATTAATTACCAATCTATATGTCATAATTAAGTTTGATTAATTTCCATAATTATTATACCATTTATTATTTCAATCGCCAACTTCATTAGATATATTAATTATTACTTAATTAAATATATTTATTTACTTAATAGAAATTTAATTAAATATAATATTTTATTTTCTTTACAATAATCTATATAAATTTTTAATTATCTTAAAATAATTTTGTAAAATCATTAATGACTTTTTATTTTTTCAAAATAATAATAAACATGTATAGGCATTTTATAGTAGCATCAAAGAGTCTCCAAAGGAAAACATAGCCTACACATTTTTTAAATATAAAAAAATCTTAAATTATAAAATAACTCTTAACTAAATAAAAACAGTTTTTCAAATAAAATAAAGTAAACAATCTAAATAAAATAAAATAACTCTTAAGTAAATAAAAATAGATCTTCAAACAAAAATAAAATAAATTCTAAAGTAAAATAAAATAATTTCTAAGTAAAAAACTCTTGTCTAATAAGTTGATAGGCTACATATAGTGTGAGATTTGAGCCTAAAACAAGTCTCACATCATTGAAAAACAAATTTCAACTATTGTTTAATGGTAAACATGTCCTTTAATGGTAAAAACCTCCAAAATATTAGGTAAAGGCCTCCAAAATCTCACTTATCATATAAAAGCCAAATACATATTGATTTGACAATCAAATAGAAACATTCTATTTTCATATGCAGTGTTTTTTGTCAATTTGATGGAAACTTCCTTTTTACATTTGTATTTCTTTATGTTTTAAATCTGTATGCAAATATTTCATAATTAGATAATACTAAATTTCTTTAATCCACCCACATGCAACTAGAATTTGCAGTGCATCCATGCACAAACACATACTCTCTAACATATTAACATACATATAATTTTCTATCGGCGTAATCCTTGAACCTCCTTTAGGTGCAAGTGCTAGTAAGTAAACAATGTAAATAAAATATACTAGCACTTGCACCTAAAGGAGGTTCAAGGATTACACCAATAGAAAATTATATGTATTCTTATATGTTAGAGAGTATGTGTTTGTGAATGGATGCAATTATGCAATGTGATGCAATTTCTAGTTGCATGTGGTTGGATTAAATAATTAATAATAGTACTAAATAATGGAATTAAATAAACTTAGACAAATCTAGATTTTTTTCTTACATAAATTAGGTATTATTTGATTTTGAAATATTTTCATGCAAATTTAAAACATAAAACAATGCAAATAAAAAAGGAAAATTTCCATCAAATTGGCAAAAACCACTCCAAATGGAAATATAATGTTCCCATCCAATTGAAAAATCAATATTTATCTGGATTTTACATGATAAGTGAGATTTTGGAGGCTTACACGTGATATTTTAGAGGTATTTACCTTTAAATGCTAAGTGATTTACCATTTAACAACTAAAACTTGTTTTTCAATGAGTCAACAATTGTTTGCAGGCATGAGACTTGTTTCAGGCTCAAATCTCACACTATATGTAACATATCAACTAAATATTTCTTAAGTAAAACTAGCACTTACACCTAAAGGAGGTTGAAGGATTACGCTGATAGAAAAATATATGTATGTTAATATGTTAGAGAGTACGTGTTTGTGCATGTATATTCTAGTTGCATGTGGTTGAATTAAATAAATAATAATAAATGCTAAATAATGGAATGAAATAAACTTAGACAAATCTAGATTTTTTCCTTAACGAAATTAAGTATTATCTGATTATGAAATATTTGCATACAAATTTAAAACATATAAAGCAATACAAATAAAAAAAGAAATTGACAAAAAAATGTCATTTGTCAAATCAATATTTATGTGGCTTTTATGTGATAAGTGAGATTTTTGAGGCTTTTACCTAATATTTTGGAGGCTTTTACCTAATATTTAGGAGGCTTTTACCATTAAACAACAACTAGTTTACCATTAAATGATAGTTGGAACTTGTTTTTCAATGACTCGAAGTGGTTTGTAGGCTAAGACTTGTTTAGGCTTAAATCTCACACTATATGTAGCCTATCCGCTAATAAAATAATTCTTAAGTGAAAAAATTCTTGTCTAATAACTAAACAATGTAAAAAAAATATAGTATTTCTTAAGTAAAATAAAATAAAATATTTTCTAAGTATTTTGGAATTCATTTATTAATACAACAAAATATTTCAATTTAAAATTATAATTTAATAAATCTAATTTAACTCTACTATCATTTTACTTATGACAATCTTAATTTTTTCCTTACTTTTTCTCATCTCATTTATATTTATATTTATTATTAAATATTTGTAGTATGTTTATTATTATATTAAATGTTTTGACATGTAAATCACTATCAAATTTAAAGTGAAAGGTGAGAGTTTTTTTTAGCACTCTCAAATCATTACACTTCACCCTCATGTTAATTTGTAAATAAAAAAATCTTAAATAAATAAAATAATAACTCTTAAATGAAATAAAATAATTATTAATTAGGATTTTAAAAATAAGTATGCTAGTTTTATATTAAGTATTGTTTTTGATAAAGGGAAAAATAGGTTTTGATGGGACCCGAAACCCATTACAAACCAATTTTGAAGGGACCTGAAACCCTATCTAAGAAAATCATGTTGCATCAAAGATAATCCATAAACCGTTAGCAGCCCAACAACATTAGCTCCAAGAATACAACAAGTCTACACTGGTTGCACAAAGAATTTGAAGGGACAGGTTGAACCCTTTAACTGATTACAACCAGGATTTTGTTGGTACCTTAAACCCAAAGGTTTTGAAGGGACCTTAAACCCTTTACATCCAAGTTTTAACAAGGACCTTGAACCCTTCACCCTGATTCTTAATAGAACTAGAAAAATCACACACCCCACCTCAATAGGGGTATTAGGAGACATAGTTGAACACAACAAAACATTTTCCTCAGGTGCAATACCATTGCACCTAATTAGCCAACCTAACCTCCACCTCTAAGAGAGAGGGCTCCCCTCTATAGGAGGGGATGATCTGAAAACCATTAACTCCAAAACCACAACTCTCCAATCCATACAAGCTCCACCTTAATAGAATCCCATATTCCACCTCAATAGGAGCAATTTCCCCCTCTATAAGAGACATTGGTAGAAGAATCCAATAGTAAGCAACTATAGAAGGAAGGGCTAACAAAACACCCCTTAGCAGCTCAAGCAATACGTGAATAAAGGAAGAAAAAAAAATCCTCAGCAAGCTCACACAACTGGGTCCAAAGGAAAAACATAAAGCATAACCTTGCCAGTAGCAAACAAATAATTTATTGGTCAGGGACCAACACCATCCAGACATGAAAGAAGTAGGAGTCCTTCAGGAAAAAGAAACCCTCCTCACACCACCATGAGACAATAAGAAAACTCATACGGATAAAAATATGCAACCCCAAACACTTCCTATAGTTGAAGATCCAACCCTTTGTCAAAAAGGGCTACAAAAAATTCAAAATAACCATCCCCACTTGTAGGAAGTTCAACACAATCTTGTAGGGGATAAAAAAAAACTACCAAAAGGCCAACAAAACACCAAACAATGAAAAACTCAACTGGGTAAATAATAAAAACAAGAGGAGAAACCCAAACAACAACTCCTCACAAGCCCATGAGGAGGCAACACACAACTGCAAATAAAAGCACAGGCCAAAAAACCACCAAGAGTATAGACCTGACCCCAGAGTGAGTGGAAGAAAATAGGCCCCAAGAGGGAAAGGGGAGCCCAAACAAGAAGGAAACTTGGAGAAGGTGAAACAAAAAAACCATGGGCAGCTACCCAAACACACTGATCAGAGCAACAAATAGGCCAAAAATCCACATAACCAACCAGAGGGAGAGACCACCACTCCACAAGAGGGAAACCAATAACAACCAAAACACTCCAAGAGCAAGAACCCCCAAAAGAGTGCGACCAAAAAAATAGTAGGAAGGGACTAAGGGAGACCAAGAAGAAACAAGTTAGAGAACATACCAACACAAAGAGCACCCAAGTCTTCCTACTACACCAAATAGGAGCAGAAAAAGCCCATCCTTCAACCAATCCTCCTTAGAGAACCCAAAGCACACACTCACCCACTGCAAGGAAAGCAGCATAAAAAGAACAGCCAAAAAGGTCACACATAGCCAAACCATGAAGAGGAGAGTACAACCTCCACCCACGCCAAGAACCACAACACCAAACTTCCCCTTGAACAATAGAAGGAGAGCAGGATTCACACTAGAAACACCAACCCCAACAACCACACACACCACCAGCAGCAAAATAGGAACCTCCACCCTAAAAATAGCGAAGGAAAAGAGCCAACCATTCTTTCCCAATGCCAAAACAAAAAGAGGAGCCGCCAAAGAGCACAAAAAATTAATATCGTCATTTGAATCTTCATCTTCTTCATCCATAGATTTCAAAACTCCACCTATGCACCTAAACTTGCTCACACCTCCATTCCCTTATACTAATTATTGTTGACAACATGACACAATTAAATATTTATTACGATCACTAACAAACCCTATGGAAAAATCGTTAGGTGCCAAAATCTAGGTGCCTTTGATTTTTTTTTTCTTTTTAATTTTTTGATGGTTTGAAATCTTTATTTAATTCATATATTCGATTTAAGCTTTATTCAAGGAGCTAAGAAATAGGCATCTTATTTCATTTCAAATATTTATATATTTATTTTATATATACTTAATATTATAATTATATTATTATTTTATTTTATTTTTTTTAGACTGCAGGAATCGGGTAGCACAACCCCCTATAAACTGTAGTGCACTGGTAAAATTTTTAACGTGACCGGCAGTGCTGGCACGACACGCCCTCTGGTACCATGGGGGTGGGGGAGACTAGACCTCATGACCAACCTCCTGCAATAGGAAAGATTTAGCCAACCGAGCTAGGGCCCCAACCCCATAATTATATTATTATTATATAATATATAATTATTTAATTAATCTTATATATATTAAATTATGATATTATTTTTAATTGATATATATATAGGAATATTTTCTAATTATCATCATTTCATTTCTTAAATCATCTCAATCAACCGGATATGTTTTTTTGAGAGTGATAGGGTGTGGGTGCATAGCCAGAATTCTTGAGATGTCCCAGGGACATTAGGGTTTGATTTTGCAACTTGTGTAAACTCTCATTCACCTTGGGGTTTTTTCATAGTTTCTTTGTGTGTGTTCATTTATTCTTTCATTTATCTACAACTCATGTCAATTGGCTTTGCTTGTTCGAATAACACCATTTGGTTTTGTCTCTCATTGCCTAGTTTAATTGTTAGTAAAGGTAGTATATGCATTTATGGATTCAGATGTGCTTATTACTAGTGATCCACCTGATAACTTAATAAGGATCTAAGAATAATTAACTCAAATATCTCAAATTCTATTAATTCGAAACAATCTTTCAAAGATTTTTTTGGTTCAATAGAGCCTATAACCCCATCGTCGACCAAATTCTTAAGGTGTAGAGATGGAAAGTCCTCTGAAGGTGATGGAGAAGATGGAAGAATCAGTAAGGAATCTTTGTGCTACCCCAATAAATTTTTTCTCTTGCCTAATGAAAATATGGTTAATGTAATTAAGAAAGAATAATTTAGGTTAAATAAAACTACTATTTTTTTGGTAGCTCTAGATGTTTTTAATTATCGAAAAATAGATTTTGAAGGATTCCTGAAACCTTGAACAAAATAAAAGGAAGCACGAAAGATGAGACAAGGAAGCTACCCCAAAATACAAAAAATTGATTAAACCACAATCAACTAACTATCAAACCAATAGCAAAAAAGTAGTAGACACAAAAAGAACAAAACAACAACTAGCTAAGGTCCTTTAAAATCATTGTTGCCTCCAAATATTTGGTGATGACCTTTTCATGCATCTCCATGACCTCTTTAACATCCTACATAGGGACAACAATACCTTTTTGTTTTTGCTTCAAGTATGCACTCGACCCTGCCCTAGGATCATTTACATGTTTCCTTGTATCATTATCCACACACACAACATGCACCCCTTGTTCAGGAAGAAGGGGCTTACTAGTCTAGTCCTTATCCTTTTCATTTAAGAGTACCAAAACCTTTGTAGTAGTCTCAAGAGAATCCTTATTGAGATTAACCATAGTATAGAGATCTTGAAGAACTTTCAAAAAATTCCTCTCAAGGGCAACAATTTTAGGGTCGTGATCCATTTTTTAATTTTTCAAAGTCCTCTGCCATTTAGTTAATAGTGTTATTCATGGTCTTGACCATACTAAGTACTGAATTCAACTACCTAGTGGTTCTTAAAGTAGAAATATTACACCTTGAAATCATGTCACGCTTACCATGCAAATTATGTACTTCATGGAGCCACATAAACAAATTGAAGAAGACATTTGAACCCTCCTTCACCAAGCTAGAAACTTGATTAAGATATAGTGATTCCCAATTCAAATTCACCCCCTGGTGAGAGCATGAAGGGTATTTCTCACCAAGATTACTATTAGAAGGGACAAACTTCTCTTTTCCTTTGCTCATGGAGATCGAGACAACAAGTGATGCATCTAGATCAACAAAAAATTTAGAACCCTTAACCTTCTCCACTTTAGGGGCCTTCTTTGTCACACCACATGCCTTTACCCCCTCTGCAACTTCTAGAAAAGGATCATCACCCTGGAAAACAACATCCCTCACCCTAGCAGATCCTAATCTCAAAATTTTCCTCCCACCAAAAGCATTACCACACTTAATTCCCTCCTCGGCTCCACC
The DNA here is from genome assembly GCA_007258455.2 of Sequoia sempervirens. Lineage (NCBI taxonomy): Eukaryota > Viridiplantae > Streptophyta > Pinopsida > Cupressales > Cupressaceae > Sequoia > Sequoia sempervirens. Next base: position 73,611 of record VDFB02267661.1, on the reverse strand, counting down.
AAATATTTTACATTTCACACCCAAAGGGGAGGGCATAGACTCCATATTAGAAACCTGACCACCTTTCCTATCCTTTGAATAAATTTTACTCTTAGTCATAGCCAAGGGAAGTTTTTCCAACTCTAAGTTATTTTGATAGCCATCAGACCAAGCAAGTGAGTCCCCCTTATCACTAGACTTCAACTCACCTTCAACTTCCTCCACCTCAACAGAATCCTCACTCGTGTCATACTTAGAATCCTCACTCGTGTCATACTTTGAATCCTTGGACTTATGACCTCTACTAGGAATAAGGGTTTCAATAACATATCTAGACTTAATATGTTCCACAATTAAATGCATTTACCCTTCATGTAAATAAGGGTTATTAGGATTCTTTCTAAATTCCAGAATACCATTCTCTAAAGATAAGAGCAGATAGAATGGGAAGGAAACCAACAACCAACTTACCATGAAAAAAATGGTTCAATAACATAAAGTGATTCCCATATATGGTAGAGAATCTCCCATCTAGAGAGTAGTAGTGCATAAGAGCCATTGCCACATTCCCCCAGATGGGTTTAATAGAAGTCTTGTCATAGCCACCACATGACAGCCACTTGATTTTGACCTTCTCCTTATCCCGCAGGAAATTCATCCTTGTAGACGAAGACATTGCCTTTTCTTTGTAGAACTTCCTACCATGCGTAGAGAGACTAGTAACTTCCACAATGAAGTCCTTAGTAACACTAACATCAACCCCAAAAATTCTTAGGACATGACTATTCCAAACATTCACAAAATCTTGTAAAATATGAAAATCAAAGCCATGAAGCTTTTCAATAGAAGGAGTGACCCCATTTCTCATGAATCTCCTAAACCATACCATTGGCCTTGGTCTCTTCACATAACATAGGATTTTTTCTACACCTCTCACCCCCCATACTCCAATGCATAGACAAGCACAGAGAATTGCTAAAGGATAACCCACAAAAATGAGGAATAGAAAATGCAAGGAGGATAATAGCACCCAGAAAGCGTGCAAGACTGACATTCCAGGAACAAGTCTTCATGAAGGTCGAATCCATCAAGAGATCATGGCTCACATAGCCATGATTATCAAGATAGATTAAGCCCCTCATAAGTCTAATCAACACAAGAAAGCAATTATGAGGCCACATGCCAAGGAAATTACATCCTAATCTAACCCCTTCATAAGATGCATGTGAGGAATTCTCATTATTAAGCAGTGATATGAGATGAAGGGGAAAGTGGTCATTATAGTTCCAAGACCTAGTCGAATAAACCCCCAAGTTCACCAATAAATCAACAACACGATTGGCCTCATGATACACATGGGAAATGTAAAATTCTTGGAAAAAATTTAATAATACAATAGATTCTTCAATGAGATGTTCAAATGACTAGGAGGGATAGTTAAGCCTTTTCAAGCAGTTAATGATATTCATAGAGTCCCCCTCCAACCACACTTTAGTCACACTCTTCTCCTTGGACATTTTTAACCCATGATAGGTGGCAACATCTTTTGCAAAGTGGTTTGTCTATGATAGGAAGGAGCAACTTTGGCAGTAACTCTAGATGTTAACAAAATTCCTACAAGGAAATTATTGGATGATTGGTTTCAGAATGTTTGGTGCAAAAAACTTGGTATGTAGATTTCTTTCTACAAATTAATTCAGAAAGGCCAATTTTTAATTTTCTTTAAATATATTAACACGTAAGAAAATGTTATTAAAAAATCATTTTGGAATATAGGAAAAGTTGTTTTTAGGGAAATTCCTTGGTTGTCAAAATTAGTAAATGAAGAACTCATGGCCCTATCTTACCCAAGATGGCTAAAAAGAAAAGATGTCCCTCCCCAATATTGGGATTTTCTTCCCCAATTAGCTTCCCCTCTGAGGGAAATTAATGAAAGTAGAAGATTCAAAGTCTACCATCCTGAACATGGATGTGAGGGTTCTTGTGGCTTTATCTCTAAGGATTGATATCCCTGAGGAATTAGTAATTGAAACACTTGAAAATTGGATTTTATGTAAGGTAGGAATGGTGGGGGGGACTCAATGCATGTTTCCTCTATAAAAAAGAGGGACATGATAGAAAAAAATACCCCATAATACAAAAGAGATGACCTCTCATAAATCAAACCCTAATATGGTTAACAATAGGCCATAAAAAATAAATGGCTCTAAAGTAAGGATAATCCATGGCCAATACCTATAGAAAGGTCTAAGGTTATTCAAAATATTATTTATCCCTTATGTGAAGAATTACCAACCCAAAACAACTCTTCAACCATGGTTGGCCCTTTTAAGCTGGCAAAAAAGGATCCCAAGTCTGTTAAATAAAGCATAGAGGAAATCACCAAAATGGTATAAAAAAATTAGAGCCTAGGAGACTCTGAAAATTTCTATAATAAAATTGATAGCATTTCCCTTATAGGACCCCCAAAAATGAATGGGTAAGTTTGGATAAGCTATCCTTAGGGACAATGTTGGGGAAAAGAATGAGGATGATTATGGGGAAAATAAGTAGTTTGAAAAAATAGATAAAGATGTAATGCTCCATGAATATTATAATGATCTTAAATCCATAAAATCCTCACCAAATGGATGGAGTACATAAAAAGAGGAAAATATACTTGGGAAATCAAGTAAGAACAATGTTGATGGTGTGAACACACCCAATTCTAAAAGGAGTAATTTGTGTAAAGATAATTTAGGGCAAAGTGATAATGTAGCTATAGGAAAATAGTCAATGATTGAAATTGAAGGCCAAAAAAGTGGTAGGAGAGTGCCCAATGATAAAAATTGGAACCTCTTCATGTCTTACACCAATCTAGAACTTGGAAACATTAGTAGTTGTGGATTGGTATTAGACATGGACATTGTTGGTGATCCTAAACCAACCCAAGTAAGGAGTCAAAAAGAAGGATTTTTTAACATTCCCTTTGATAAAAAAGTGGATCATGAGGTACATCTTAAAGAAATACCACAAACTTATTTACCACCAACTTCTAAATAAATAGAAGAACCTAATCTTTTTGTAGGTTTAGATGATCCAAAAAGATACTAAAAAGTAGGAAAACTAGGAAATTTGAGAGGGATCCATAACCCAAAAGAAAGAATAAATTAATAACTAAAGAAGAGAACATTCCTAAATACTTTGACAACTTCAAGAATAATAAGGATGAAACACAAAGTATGGAAGATGATGATTTTGAACTACACTAATTGGAATGCATGGGCATTGGAATCCCTAGATAGGAAATATATTGTTAGAAGAAATTTAAATTAGGAAAAGAACACTAATGTTATCCTCTTACAAGAGGTTAAATCTACCAAATTAACTTTAGAAAATAATATAAGATTCATTTGGAGGGATGGAACACATTTCTCAACCAACCATGGTAGAGGTAAATGTGGTGCAACCATTCTCCTTGCCTCTAAATGGAAAGATTTTGTAACTGATTTTGGCTCCTCACCATGTAGTAGAGAAGTATGGATTATTATTAAAAAGGATAAAATTAGGTTTGTTATATGTTTTATATATGCCTCTAATGAGTATAGAAAAATAATAGAGCTATGGAAATGGATGTATGAACTGCCCAACATACCTTGGTTTATGGGGGGAGATTTAAACATGGTTGAAAACAAAAAGGATAAGTCTAGAGGATTAGAAATAGAATGGGAATGAAATGATTTTTTTGGGATAAGATGAAAGCTAAATTAAATATGTATGACCCACTGGAAGATTCAGTTAAACCTACCAAAACTCTATGGTATACATGCTGTAATGCTCAAAGAGTGTGCAAAAGAATTTACTATCACTTAGTTAGATTCTATGCTAACAAAGGAAAGTTTTCTTTTTGATAGACAAAAAAATAACTCAAGGGTCATAGTTTACCCCTCTACTCTTTATGATCACTACCTGATTAGTGCTAAAATTCATTTTTCTAACCAACTCTAGGATGGGCCTTAAAAGGTTAGTAAATTTTACTTAAATACTAACTTGTTAAATTATGTTGATTGTGTAAATTTTTTCACTTTGAGGGAAATCAATAAATGGATGCTATATCACTTGAGCCTGATTGATAGGTGAAACAATAAAATAAAGGCTCGGATCTTACTCCTCCAAACTATAGGAAAGAAAAAAGCATTGGATTGTAGGAATTATGAGTCAAAACTTCAGGAAAATATTCTAAGGTTAGACAATTGTCTTCAAGATTTCCCATCTAGAGAAGACCTTAATGAAGACTTGATTAAATGAAAAAATGAATTGAGAAACTTACAAGCAAAGAAAATACAAGGTATTAAGAAGAGAGATAAACTAAATTGGCTCAATAATGGTGATAAGGGATCGAGATACTTTTTTAATCTACTAAAATAAAAAACTAAAAAAGAAGGAATTGAGTGTCTTTGGATAGAGGGGACATTGTTTAGTAATCCCAAAGAAATTTAATACCAATTTTTTTTTTTTTCATAAGCTCTTCTCTTCATAAGAGAATATTGTCCTATCTCAAAAAGCTAGGGAAGTATGTAAAAAACCTAATCCCAAAAAATATTTAAGAGAGTATGAAGTCAAAACTTGGGAGGGAAATTATAATTGATAAAATAAATCAGACCATTCTGACCTTTATTGATGATAAATCCCCAAGTTCTGATGGTCTCCCTATTGAATTTTATAAAAAAAATATCTTGGATAAGTGAGGACCTTTATCAAGTTTATAAAGCTGTGTTTGATAAAGGGACTTTAGATAAGGAGATTAATAAAGGTATTATTAAACTAACATCCAAGGAGGGGGATAAGACTCTGATGAAAAATAGAGACCAATTACGTTGTTAAATATATTGTATAAATTCGTGTTGAAATGTTGGCTTTGAGATTGAGGGACATCTTACCATCATGTATTAGTTACACCCAAATAGCTTTCATTAAAGGTATATATATTTTAGAAAGCTTGATAACAAGTTGGGAAGCTATGGAATGGGAAAGAAACTCCAATCAAAACAATGGGATGCTACTATTGGATTTTGAAAAGGCCTACAATATAATAGAATGGTTCTTCATCGAAATAGTATCAGAAGCATTTAGGTTCGTCCAAAGAATTTTTTAGATTAATCAACATCCGATTATAGATGCAAACACCCAATTAAAGGTTAATGGGGTTTTAATTAAGAAGACCACTCTTTATCTAGATCAATCAGATAATGTTACCCACTAGCACTAGCTCTCTTCGCAATTGCATCTAAAGCCATTTAGTATTTTCTAAGAGATGATTCATAAAATCCCAAAGTTAAAGGGTTATATTTACCTAATGATGATGAACTAATAAATATTCAATTTTCTAATGGCATTGTGCTCTTTGTGAAGATAAAGGATGAAAACATGAGTTGCCTAATGAAAAATGGATACTTTTTTGTGAAGCCTCGAGTGCAAAAATATTTGAAGAAAAATCAATAATGTTAAGTTGGGATTTCAACTCTCTTGAGTGGTTTATCAAATATGAGTTTCAATGGGGGGACCTAATAAATAGGTAATATATCTAGGAATACCATTTGTGATCAACCCAAACTTAAAAGATATGTAGGATTGGGTAAAAACAAAGCTGAAAGAAAACTCGATAATTGGAATAAATGTTATCTCTATTTAGCAGGGAGAATCCAAGTGTCTCAAAAAAAAATGTCCTCCTATACTCTCTACTATTCTTCATCCTGGCTATTTTATAGCTACCAACTACAAGAAGTAGAAAAAAATAAGGCAATTTCTATGGTCTAATGGTAATGGTAATAAAAAAGGCATGCCATCAGCTAGGAATGGTGTTTCTTAAGAAAAGAGCTTGGTGGCATGGGGCTAAAATACCTTAAAAATAAATTTGTTTCCCTTGCTATCAAATGGATCCTTAAATTTGAGAATGGTAATGAACCATGAAAAATATTACTCAAAAATAATATTAAAAAAATTGTTCCTAAAAAAGCTAAGAATTGGAAATATATCCCCTTAAATTATATTCTTATAGGAGGTTTCTTTGTATCTCCCAGTGACTCAAATTTCTTTAAAACCATCTAGAAAGCATGGGAGAGTGTAACAATGTTGTTAAGAAAGGACAATGGATAGGGAAAACTTTGTCATAAGTCCTCACTTTGGTGGAACTTAAACCATAAAGGGAAACCACTTGCTCTACTCCAAGGCTACTCGACTAGGTCATAGAAGAAGAAATAAATAAAGTGCTTCAATAACATAAGTGATAATGAACAAATTAAAGCATTTCCTACTTTGAGCACTGATTATGGTCTACTAACCACTCAATGGAGAACATACTTGGTGGTGAGAGAGGCCTCCAAAACCTTACAGTTTTTTGATAATATCAAGAAGTGTTATGCTAACAGGAGCTATAATTCCTTGGAGAAATACAATTGGATTGATGGTACAGATCTATCAAAATTGAATCCAAAAATCATATACAAATCGATGACTGGTCCACAAAGGTTGTTATAGAACATGTTAATAATCATTGGAAACTTAATGAAGATGAAAAATAATACAAAGTAAATTTTAAGTTGAACTGGAATAGTGTGATGGAACCAAAAATAGAAAGTTTTAAATGGATGTTACTGTTACAAAAACTACCTATATCATTTCATGAGTCAAATATATATATATATATATATATATATATGTTCATGGGTGATCCCACAATACTGGTTTACAATTTTTGGCCAAACTGGACATTGAACTAAATTTTTTTTAACTAAATCTTCACTTTTGGGCACCTATAGCAGCTAAATCGTGAGGAATTTGAAGATGATGCAAACTAGTGATTTGTGACATTTTGTCTGTAGATTCTAAATATTTTTTTTTTTCAAAATTTTTAGAATTAGATTACACTTCTTTTTCTATCTCCTTCAAATACTAGTTTTTAACAGTAAACACCATTTTTAAAGAGTGATGTTACTGGCTAACACAACTTTTTCTATGAAGGATAAAATTCTATTCTTTTTCAAATTTAGATTTGTAACTATGATATCTAGTGCATGGAATTGGTTTCATAGCATTTCATTGAATATTTTTTTCTTAATTAAGTTTCAAAGTCAAACTAGTTACAATTTAGACATGATTTACTGGCTAAAACATAACTTTTTTGTATGTATCGAAATTCATTTTTTTTTGTTGTTGTTGGATTAGGGACATCAATATCTAGTGCATTGATATTTTTTTATTTTTTTATAATCTGCTATTTTTCCACATGTACAAAACATAGAGCTCATTTTTTAGTGAAAAACCTACATTCACAAGAAATAAAAAATAAATGTAATAATAAAATTAAATTTATTTAAAACTATACTTTTTGGGAAGCTTATAATAAGGACTACATACTTACAAAAAATGAGTTTTAAATGAATTCATTTGATCTCCCAAAAGGTAAATCAAAAGTGGTTTTTTATCAGCATTTTGATAGGTGTAAAGGCAACTCCATTATAGGCATGATTTAAAACTAGCGGGGTTCTATCCAAGGGAGTTTTATCTAAGGTGGTTTGATCAAACCCTCTTCAATTGGAATCCTTTAAATGGAACTTTTAAAGGCTTAAATCATTATATTTTCTAAAAATATGCAATTTCAGCAAAAATCAGGATCTCCCAGAAATTGTAAACTAGTATTGTTGGATCACCCTCATTGTGTAGAAAATCAGAAAACATTAATCATTATTTTTTAATGTTTTTATGCAAAAGAAGTATGTATGATGTTTTGTTCAAGTTTGAAAGGGTGAGAGGGATTAGGAAATATTAAAATTAAAGAAATCCTTTCAAGGAATATAGAAGGGCTTGATGAGTCTATGAATTTGTTTTGGTTAATACTATCTACTGAAATTTTATGGATATTATGGAAAGCAAGAAATGAAGACAAATTTCAAGGCAGGATGAGAGTTCTTACTGAATCTTCTAGAGGACTCATTTTTTATTGTTTCTATGCAGGTTACAGTCACTTTGGAGATATCAAAAGAAAAATTCACCGGACTATTGAAGGAAGATAAGGTTGAAATCTACAAGGAAGAGATTAAGTATGTCAGGCATTGGCCTTTTGACTTAGAAAACAACAGGCCATTCAAAGAAGAATACTTGAAATTTCAAAGGAAACACAATAAAAAATACAACTTGGAGACTCTTAAGAAGGATCTAGGATTATGAGGTCCAAGGTTTCATGAAAATATGGATGAAGACATGATAGTAGAAATTTTAAGATTGAATTTTGATTTATTTGACATAGACCCTCCATTGAGGTTCTATGACATAAACGTTGCAAGTGAAAGAAAAAATGATTTTAATGTCCCTGCATAAGAAGTTGTTGAATAGATAGCAATCTTATATGTAAAGCAATAGTAAGACATATAATCCTTTTTCCCTTGCATTGCACTCTTCAAAACTCAGAAGAATAAATATGATGTATAATTCCTAGGGTTGTTTTGATATACTATAATTAATACAAAAAGATTAATCTATAAAAAATTATAATAATTAATTAGAGAGGAGTTAGTCATATAAAAATTAATATAATTGTTGTATGGATTTAAAATATAAAATATATGCATAATTAAATAATAAATATATATAGATATTAAGTATAATATAATATATAAATTTATAATTTGATCATTTTTTATCTAAGTTGATCATATTTTACATTTAGAATTGGTGGAAGTAGAGATGAGTAGAGAGATAGATCCCCATGAAGATGTATTTGTACCAAATCTAGGGCTTTTATTTTGGTTCCCCTCTATCTTCAAATAGACTTGCAGTATAGAAAAATGTATCCCTTTTACATTTTCACACTTATTTGGGCCCTCCTAGTTATATTGGACTTAATTTTGCCTTAATTTAGTGTTGTAAAATGTATTTATTTACACTTTCACACTTATTTAGGGATCTTTTAATGAATTGAGCTTAATTTTCCTTAATTTCCCCCCTTAATTCATTTTCCAAGCCTATTTAAATACATTTTCTGAAGAGGAAACCCGACATTCATTAATGCCTTAACATAACACTTATCATTGAGCAATTTATGTCCTAGGTTTAGGGAACTAGGACCCATTCGCCCATGGGTGAATGGGTCCTCCCTTAGACCTAGGACCTAAATTTAAATTATGTTTTTGGTAGTATTTTAACATATTCAAATCTATATTTCAATGTCGGCTTGTGATATTTGAATTTTGAGAAATTGAGGATACATACCTATAGATATAAGGTTATTTCACTATTTTTCACCTAGAGTTTTCAAGATAGAAGATTTTCAAGAGATCATGTTAGAATTCAAGAGCATTTCAAGAGAAATTCAAGGTATTCAAAGGCAGATTTGTTGAATATTTAGCAACAATCAATATCTAATTGTCATGTCAAAGTATTCTTGCATCATGCATGTTGTTGGAGTTAATATGGTGGTGTCGGTTTCATGATCCAATCAAGCATTCAAATCACTATTTCAATTCAAGATTCAAAGTGTCAAAATCCACATCCATTGAAGCCATTTCATGCAAGTTGCAGATTTACATTCCAAGGTTTATTCAAGGGTTTGTTGAGTGGTAACATAGATTTGTTCATTCTTCATTCTCTCTTTCATGTTTCATTTCATTTCAAGGTATTACCAAAACGGGGTTTGACCAAGGCAAACCCCCATTTACCATAAACAAAACATTTTTCCCTCTTGATTTGTGATTGCAAATTTAGGTGGAAGAAATCTTGAAGATCTCTTGAAAATTAAAATTTAAGTTGTCAAAGTTGCAAAAAATTTCATCTCACGGAAACTCATCTACAAAATTTATTTCCAAATTTTCAAACCTAAAACCCAAACAAATAGGAAGATTCATATATGTAGCAGAGGCTCCCAAAATTTGCACACAAACTGTAACTCAGGACCCATTCGCCCCTGGGTGAATAAGTTCCAGATCAACTTTAGAAACTGACTTTTGGTGACTGGTACACATTCTTCTTCCCTTCTCTGATCTGCATTCTATTTTTTGGTTCTTTCCGTATTCAGTTTAGTCTTCAAGATCCAAGTGTTAGATTGCAATTTGGTGTTGATTTACTATTTTTAGTTTTTTCCCTAAATCGTTGTTTGACCAGGACCCCCATCCTGACACAAAAAGGAAACTTTCAAATTCACACCTTGAGTTCACTCACCTAAGGGTTGTAAGACAATTATTTATGTGGATCTCATTTCCTAACAAAATTAAGGAAGAATAGGTCCATCATATCCCATTCTGACCCCACAAAACTTATAGCTCTTTGTTTCAAGACCCTTCAATTTAAACTTGCTTGGCTCCAATATGCTTTAATTTAACAAAGAAGCCCTTGATTTTAATAAGTAGTTCCCCTTGAATTTGTATTTAGTTTTTCCCCCTTTGCATTTCATACAATTTAAGTTTTCTACATTTAGTTTTTTTCTCCCTTTGCATGATGTACAATTTATTTTTTTATGTATCTTTGCACCAAATCAATATCTTTAACTCCAATTCCTACATAACCTGCTACACCATGACTTAAAAAATGCCTCCATTTTAAGCTTGATTGACTCTAATCTACTTTAACTCAACCAATCATTTTTAGAAACCTAATTTTTTGGACACATTTCCCTATGAATCTAAATTTAGAATTGTCACCTAGTTTACAATTAGTTTTTAAAATATTTATTAGATCTTTATAATTCTCAAATATAATTATGTAATCTAACCTATGCCTTCTAAAAAAATCTTGATTTTTCACCTCATTTCTCTCTATAGTGCATTTGAGGTTTATCTTTCCCAAGTTATATCTAGCCATATATCTCTACCTTCATCTCCTTGTTTCTCTCTATCTCTCTCCCTTTCCCTCTCTATATCTATATATCACCCTCTATCTATATCTTTTTCTATACATATCTCTCTACCTCCATCTCCATATCTCTCTCTATCTCTATATTTATCACTTTCTATATTTTTATCTCTCCATCTCTCTCTCTCATCTCTAAATATCTTTCTATTCATATCTTTATCTACCTTTATCTCCCATCTCTCTATCTCTCTCCTTACATCTCTATTTCTTTCCCTATCCTTCTCTATTTCTCTATATCACCCTCTATCTATATCTCTTCCTCTTTATATTTTGAGTTATCTCTCCCTTTCTCCCCCCTCTTCTTTTATATCTCCCTCTCTACGTATCTATCCCTCCTCTTTTCTCTCCCCCTACTCTACCTATCTCTCTACCTTTCTCTCCCTCCCTTTATCTATCTCCCTCCCTCTATCTCTTCCCTCTCTCAATCTCTCCCCATATATCCCTCCCTTTCTGCCTCCCCATCCCCTTATCTATCTCTCAATCTCTCTATCTGTATCTCTCCCTTTCTCTTCCAATTCATCTCTATCTCTCTCTCTTTATCTTCCCATATATCTCTATATTTCCATCTTTCTCTCTCCCTCTCCCTCTCCCTCTCCCTCTCCCTCTCCCTCTCCCTCTCCCTCTCCCTCTCCCTCTCTCTATATCTTTGTATGTCTCTATCACTTTATCTCACCATCTATATTTCTTTATATCTCCCTCTCTCTTTTCCTCTATATCTCTCTCTATCTCTTCCTCTCTATCTATCCCTATATATCTCTCTCCATATCTTTCTCTCTATCTCTTCATCTCCATCTCTCCTTCTATATCTCCCTATCTCTCCATCTTTATATCTCCCTCTACATCTCTGTATCTTTCTATCTATTTCTCTCCCTCTATCTTCATCTCTAATTCTATCTTTCTCTCTCCCCCTCTACCTCTATACATTCCTTCCTCTCTCTATCCATTCATATCTTTCCCCCTCTCTCCATGTCCCTTTTCCTAGACCTCTATATATATATCTATTTTCCTCTCTATCTCCAACTCTTCTTATTTATTCTTCCATCTCTCTCTCTCCATCTCTACCTTGTTAGCTCTCCATCTCTCTCTACCCCTATATCTCTCCCTCTCTCTATATAACACTTCCCATTTCTATCTTTATCTTTCTATCTCTCCCTATTTTATTATCTCCCTCTCTCCTTCTTCCATATTTATCTATCCCTCTCTCCTCTCTCTTTATCTCTCCCTCTCCTTCCACATCCCTCTCCTTTTCCAAATCCATCTACATCTCCATATCTATCTCTATCTTCCTCTTTATATCTATCTCCTTACCCCTCTCTTTCTCACTCTTTCCCCCTCTATCTCTCCCTCAATATATCCCTATCTTTCCCTCTCTCCCTCTCTCAATCCCTTCCTATTGCAAACATAGCATGAGCCTATTGGTAATGGAGCTTGATTATCTTCCTGATTCAAAGGTTTTGTTTCAATTGTGTTTGGATCCCTATAAGTGGATGTATAGTTTATTTGAAGCTATCATTTCTCTATTGAGACCTTTGTTGCACAAACAACACCATTTTATAAATGGCCTACCGATTGACCTCATGTACTACACAAATGTATGTAAAAAATAGACCAATTTTTTTCCTAATTGACCTTCCACACCTCTTTAGTGTATCCATTGCACACCAAGGTGCTAGTTATTTTATAGCCTTAACCTTAATTAATAATTATTTTAATTCTATAATTTTTTAAATGTTTTAATTGAAAATTATTAATTACGATTATTATTAGAATGAAAATAACTAATTATCACCCTAATTTATAACTAGGATTAAAATTAGAATTAGGGTTAAGGTTAAAATTATTGTTAGGATTAGAATTAGGGGTAGAGTTAGGGTTACATTTTGAATTAGGTTTGGGATTAAGGTTACAATAATTAAAATTAGAGTTAAAATTATGATTAGATTTAGGATTAAAATAAGGGTTGGGGTTAGGATTAGAGTTAGGGTTAGAGTTAGAATTAGAGTTAGAAATATAGTGAGGGTTTGAGTTAAGGTTACAATTTGAATTAGAGTTTTGGATTTAGGGTTTAGGAAAAAGGTTTTGTACATCTTTCACAAGAAATGAATTATCTAATTATGTAGAATAAATATTTATTTTTGATGAATCTTAGGAGACGTATTTAATTGCATTAAATATTTATGTGGGTCAACTTGTAAAGTTGTAGGTAACATTGGTCAGATATTATATGCGTGGGTTGCACATGAGAAAAAACATTTAATATTGGAAAATTTTGTGCCAAAAAGTAAATATTAGGGTCAATGGTTTTGTGTACTCATGGTTTTACCTTACCATTTGGTTATTTTGTGTGAGCTTGATTCTATAAAAGTGAGAACACATTTAGTAGTTGAGGTTGGTTGGCTAGTTTGAGTGTTGTTATTGTATTGATCGCTCTTGTTGAGTGCATATGTGAAGCATGATATGGGATGTGTGAATACATGCTTGGACACATGGAGGATGCATTGGAGAAAATTAATGATTCAAAAGTATTCATGGAGACTATGTAAGTGCATAGTAATGCTTTCATTGTTGAATAATACAATGCGTTTGGACACTTTTAGAGGTTGGGTTGTTGGTGTGAATTAGGTGTTTTACCTAACTAGTCCACTAGTAGATCCTATTCAAATGTTAAATTTACTTAGGTCCTAGGAATTTTTTCTAGAAGTATTAGGTGTCATGTGATCTTATCTTATCTTATCATGCCATTTAATACTTGTGTCCTAGGTCATTTAATAATTATTGAGTTAGTTGTCTCATTGTACAAGATTAAGGCACATGCCATGATTTTGTCTAATCCTATCTCACAACCTTGCCTTTATAATAGAGGAATCTCATGTACATTCCATATATATAATCGATCAATCTTGCATCCATAATCATATCAAGATATTCTTTCCATTTCCCTCTTTTGGAAGATATTTTGGTTTGACAGTTGATCTTGGGGTGTTGGGAGATCACATTCAAATCCTACACCATATCAAAGTTCTAGTGTTGAAAACTCCTTCCCAAATTTGAGGGACACATTTTTAGCTTGAATAATTTGATGGGTGTGATTTGTGGTTTTAATGACCCCGTGGTTGAATCTAGGGCATCATATAAAGTCATAATTGGCTTTTGCTTTATCAAATATGACATATAGGGCCAAATCTACAAGGGTTTCAAGTAGGGTGAAGGTTACTAAATCCAAGAGTTAGCTAAATTTTCAAAGAACTTAGGGCCAAACACATACCCTACCATCACATTTGGGAGGATCAAAAACTTAAAGATTGTATGTCACATCATCAAAATTAAAAAAATTATCCCAAGGGCATGAAAGGAATTTTTCATCTGGTCACCATTTTTTTATGGTTGTACATATTCATACTCATTCATACTATACGACATTGTCGACAAAGTTGTAATCAATAGATTGTACAATCAAGGAATACTCCTAGCATCTTAGGTAAATATTATTTTGTGAAAGCATACATGGTCTTGCATCATCCTCGGGTCACATCACATTGTCAAAGTATGAATTGCTAGGTTTATTTATTAATAAAAAAATGTTTTTAAAACATACATTATATATTTTGATTGTTGTGGTTTGTTTTATGTGTACCTTTGGTCATGGGAAGACAACTTGTGGTCATCGCTAGTGAGGAGCTTAAAGCTCTGAGTGGTATAGCCTATGGCCCAACATCCCCATCCACTCTGACACTAGCGATGTGTGAGAGCCATCACTTTGCCACTGCTTAGGTAGTGGTATATATTTTTTAATTTGCAATTTGCTTGGTCAAATGGTTGTTTGAGGGCTAATGGCCAAAGGGCCTAAATTTTGCCCCCTAATGCCATGATTGGGAATTTTTTTCAAATGGCCATATCTTTTTGCCATAGTATTGGAATTTCAAAAATGAGATCTCCTCAGAAAGATAGCTCAATGTAATTTTCATTGGAGGAGGTTATTTTTCTAGTTTCTATTGTTTGATGCCGATATTTTTTGTTTGAATTCATATTACCATTTTTAACTCTTGACCTCATAAATTTTTGTGACAATCTCTGATTTTCATGATTCTTATGGCATTGGAAAGGTATTAAGGAGCTTTATCATGCCTTCCATGAAATTTTTCCAAATTCAACCCCAAGTATCTTTTGTTCAAATTTGTATGTATTTGCATTCTGGTTGATCAATTGGACATCTTGTCACTTGGGAAGGTGTTGTTTTGATCCTTTCATTTCAATTCAATTCTAGATCTTGTATATATCTCATGTTTTGATTATACAGGAAAAATAGGTTTTGAAGGGACCCAAAGCCCTTTACAACTCAAGGTACAAAATGTTGCTCAAGAGAAACTAGGATAAACCACCACCACCAGCCCAAAACCAAAAACTACATTAGAAACAAAATAATGCTAGAAAGATAAGACAGTAAACTATCAGCAGCACCCAACAACTACAAAATAGCAAAACAACAAGAAAGAAACCTAGACCCAGCAACAAAAAAACACACAAAAAATAGACTATCTGATAATCAGGACACTATTTCATACTACTTAAGGTGTTGGCCACCTCAAGCTCCTGGATCCTATGTGCTTCAATCATGTCTAACAACTCTTTTTTCTCAGCTTCAAAGGACTTCTTCCAGTCAGCCAACCCTCTAATAGCAAGGCCTTTACCATCATCTTTCGCACCTTTTTTCCTTTTACCTTTGGCTAATTGTTCCTTCTCCATTAACTCAGAAAAATATAGTTGATCCTCTCTCAGCTCACTAATCATACAAAACAAGACCTCCAAAGAGTCTGCACTATTCTTCATTGAAATGTGACAAGCATGAAGAATTTTCTTTATATACGCATTGGTATCCAATACCTTGGCTTCTAAACCAGCCAAACATTGCTCACACAGGGATTTGAAATCATAGTAGGAACCCTCAATATCCACAATTATGTCAATCAGAATATCCAAGGCTGAGCCTTTCGGGACATTCTTCAAATTCTCCTTCAAACCCCTTATTTTAATGTTTACCTTATTAAATTCCTAGAGAGTCCATTTTGCTAATTTGAAAGTGCCTTTGGCCCCCACCCTCACCATGTCAAGAAGCTCAAACATAAAGGTGGAATCATCATTAAGATAGGAGAAGTCCTTAGATAGGGGATTAACCTTTAGAGGCTCTGACTTCACATGCTTCTGCTCAACATCCTCCTCCTCCTGAACCTTATTCACACCCTTTGGTTCCACATTGGGAGAGTTGTGAACCGAGGATTCATCGATTTCCACTGCCTTCTCCTCACAGAGCACCAAGGAATCCTTAACCATATCTCTTGAGGCCTAGTTCTTCATCTTGGAAATGTGTTCAGAAGCCCTCCTTGACTTATTCTTGGCCTCCATAGACATCAAATTCTCTTGCATCCCCTCCTCCTTACCACCACCCTCAGTATCACATTGGCCAACGTCCAAAGCATCATTTTTGGGTGTGGAATCACCAGAGTCCACCTCTGTATCCTCACCATCAGAATAGGAGTCCAACTCATTTAGAATAAGGTGCTTAGCAACCCATTTTCTTATAGGGTTACCCTTCATCTTTTTTTAGGGGGAAGCCACAGGGGATGGGGTCCCATCCTCGTCATCTTCATTCCACTCCTCTTCCTCAGCAATGTTGGTATCTAAGCTAGAAGAACCTAGAAGCCTCATTCAGAATCTTCTCTTTTCCCTTAATAGAAGAGGCAGGGATAAGGGCTTTAACATGATCCATAATTAATAGAATAAGACCCTCATGAAGGATTAGAGCCCTCCTATTTTTTAAGTATGCATACACAGAAACCTCCATGGAAGACAATAGAAAGAACAGAAAGGAAATAAACAACCCATTTCTAAAATGGTTTAAAAGAGTAAAATGATGGCCAAGGATTGTAGTGAACCTTCCTTCCAAAGTCACATACCACATTATCACCTCCTCAATATTCGCCAGAACTTATTGAGAGACTTCCACTCATAGCCCCAACTTTCCATTTTGATGAGTTTTTTTCATTCGTCATCTTTGAAGAATTGAGCCATAGCTTCCTTGTTACTCTTCTTGTCCTTATAGAATTTATGGCCAACCATAGGCAACCCAGTCACAGTAGCAATCAACTCCTCATTGATATCAATGACCAAGCCCTTTATCTGAAGCTTACGGTTATGCCAACAAGAAACAAACTCTGCCAAAGCACTCGGGTCATGTCCATGCAATCTTTCTAAGAACAACATAAAATTCCCATGCTGGAGAATCTTCCAAATTTTCTCCTTCTTTCTCAGGCCCACACAAGAATGCAACTCAATTATGCTTCTATCGCCTCCCATTTTTTCAAAAACCAGATGCAGAAAATCTTGGCAATGAACTTTCATCTGATAGCCAACAATCTGAACAAAACCCACAAAGCGTGTGAGTTGATAATTGGTACTAATGGTTAAATGATGCCACCACATAAACTCGGCCAAAACCATCATTTCTCATTAAGATCCTAGCTGCCTCGGGAAGGAGAGAGCCTTCCTCCCATGCCTGATACTCATTTAGCCTAATAGCCTCATTGGTGAAAAAATATGCCAATGAATTACCTTCTCAAAAAATGTGAGATACACGGGTCTCTTCACAAGAACTTAACATAATTATAGTATCCTTTATTAATTGATCCACATTCCAACTGGCTTATGGGTGCCAC
Organism: Sequoia sempervirens; assembly: GCA_007258455.2. Classification (NCBI taxonomy): domain Eukaryota; kingdom Viridiplantae; phylum Streptophyta; class Pinopsida; order Cupressales; family Cupressaceae; genus Sequoia; species Sequoia sempervirens. The sequence goes on along the minus strand of VDFB02267661.1, from coordinate 56,041 downwards.
GTAGATAATTGATGATTTTTAAGGAGTCACCTTCCACCCATATTTTAGAGTAACCCCTGTCCACAACATGCTTGATACTTATAAACGCAGCCTCTGCCTCAGCCAGTGATTATTCTGATATATATCTCATGTTGCTTCAATCAAATTCTAGGGTTACTCCATATCGAGATTTTTCTAGTGTTCCTTGGCATCAAGATAGTCAATCTTTGTTTCTATTTCCTTAATACGATTCTGGAGTTTCCAGTGTTTCAGACTCATGTTGTCCTTTGTTTTTTATGAAGGTTCCAAAGTTTACTCCACAGTTCTTCCATTATTTCTTAGTAGGTTATCTCATTATGGGGGGCTATATAGTCTTTTCTTCTTTCCTTCCTATAGAGGGGAAATTGATTGTATCTTTTCTCTCTTTTGTAGAGGAGTTTTGTCCCATTGGGTTTTCTCCTTTTCTCCATTTGTGAGATATTACATTGTAAATGGGTACCTAACATGGCCTAGTTATTGGGACCCATAATTATCTTCATGTTTCTCATTATTTGCATAATAATCTACTAATCCATAAATTTCACTTTAGGGGGGGGGGGGTGTTGGCGTGAATTAGGTGTTTTACCTAACTAGTCCACTAGTAGGTCCTAGGAATATTTCTAGAAGTCTTAAATGTCATGTGATCTTATCTTATCTTATCATGTCATTTAATATTTTTGTCCTAGGCCATTTAATAATTATTGAGGTAGTTGTCTCATTGTACATGATTAAGACACATGTCAAGATCTTGTCTAATCATATCTCACAACCTTGTCTTTATAAGAAAGGAATCTCTTGTACATTTCATAAATTCAATTAATCAATCTTTCATCCATAATCATAGCAAGATATTATTTCCATTTCTCTCTTGTGGAATATATTTTGTCTTTGTAACTGATCTTGGGGTGTTGGGAGTTCACATTCAACTCCTATAGGGATTTTTCCTCTTGAAGGTTTTCCTACAGTATATCTTATATAATCTTGTGGTATGTATTTGATATTTGCATTATGGTTATTCTTGAAGCTTGTATGCATGCTTTCATCTCATGGGTTTATGTAGGAAAGTGGTTTTATCAACATGGAAATTTTCCTAACAAGTGTTATTATAGTCATGGTTGTGGATGTGGAATGAGAATTCTTTATTTTGGTTTAACCATTATTTGAGAAAATATGATGAAAATTTGAAGCCGTGATAATGCTAGATAGATTTCATACATTTCAAGGTATGAGATATGTTGTGTAGGTTGAGATTTATAGATTTGGGGTTTACAAAATTATGGCTACTTTTTTGCAAATCTATGGTTTTAAAATGAGTTAGAAAATGGGATTGTTTTGGGTGTTCACCATGAAGGTTTTATGGGGGAAGTTTCATAGATGAACCCCTAGGTAAAAATAGAGTTCACCATTCAATATAAGGGGCCCAAGAGACAAAGATTGACATAGAAATTGATCTATTTTGGCCACTAGGGACTAAAGCAAACCTTTTTCCCCCTACATATTTTTTGGCCATATGGTTGTAGAATATTTTTTAAATTTAACTTATGTTGACTAAGAAAAATTTTAATATTAAAAAATATATTATGGTTGGGGGTTCATAAACCCTTGTATGTGTTATACATTGACAACGTTGATTGATACCACAAGGCTAGTATGGGGCTATCAACCCAAACTGAACCTTGGTGGGCTCTCAACTATTGGTTCCAGGTTGGTACGGATAAGCCCTCTACTAAAAAAAATAGTTCTTAAATAAGCATTTTTATATTACTAAAAATGGGGTTGGAGGGCCTAGACCCTTAACCAAAAAAGTAGCCACAAAGGTAGATAGAGAGAGTCTCATGAGAGGTGACACATAGAAAAAATAACACAATTTAAAATAGCAAGACTAGTGGAAAGATAAAGAAACAATAATGAAAGAATACATAGAGAAAGGCTAGTGATCAACAAGCTTTTGTAAACCGCTAACAACTTGCCATTTTTTAATAAATTTTAGTTTATCAATGATTGAGAGCCCATATAGTTCATTTTTCTTGGCTTTGGATTTATCCTTTTCTCCATTACCCAAGCTTTATCCTTCTTCTCCATGACCTAAGGTCTATTCCTCTTGGCAAGATCATCTTGGTTCTTGCTTGACATTTTTGAAGCTTAGATTGAAATACATATAGGCTAGTTGTTGAATTATTAATTGTATCCCTACTAAAAGAAACCACCTTAGCAAGGTTCTTCTTGATATCTATGTGGTTTTTCCTTATCTTAGCTATGTTCTAGTCTAACTCCTTCCACCTGCTAAAATTACTAGAAAATTTCTTCACCTCTTCTCAAATTTCATCATCAACTTCATCACCATTTTTTTTATGTTTAACTTTCATTTCCAAATTCAAGATATTCTTCTTAAAGGTTTTTTGTTGGGTAAGCATTTAATTCATGATGTTGTTATGCAATTGCATGCTTTCTTGAAGCTTCACTATTCTATCCTGCAAGGTGTTGTAGACTTGTAGTTATAGCTCACTTCTTATTTTGAAAATATTCTTTCTAGGGATAGGGAAATTGGGATTAGTGGTAACAAGGATCTTGGGGTCCACAACTAGGGTGGTAAAAACAACCTTGAGGTCCATAATGGGGGTAAAAACAATTATGGGGTCTATATAAGGAGTGGTAATAGGAGCAATTTGATACTTTTAGTTTGTATTTATGGTGGGTAGTGTGGGGGAAATTGTTAAAATAGAAGGAGCTCAAAGTGGGACAAGGGGTTGATATAAATTCACCATAAAATCATTTTCCCTTGTCAAATTTTTAGCATATTGATCTAGAGGATTGGTTATTTGTGTAGGCAACATTTAGAAAGGAGTCCCTACAATCTTCACCATAGGGGTGGGGGCTTTATTTTTTACCATAATGGTCATTTCTTAAATAATTTTAAAGTAAGATAAAATAAATCTTAAGTAAATAAAATTATCTATTTGAATGAAAATAAGGTAGATATTGTAAATAAAGCTAATGCTTGTGTGTGTGTGTGTGTGGTTCCTCCTAGTGGAAGATTAAAGACAATTTTCGATGGGGCCTCACAAGGTAATATTGGGGTCTTTGGTGTTGGATGAATTGTAAGGAATGATGTAGGAATTCTCATTTAGGCATTATCAAAAAAATTGCTAGCAAAAATTAACAATGAGATCACAATGGAGGTATTATATGAAGGCTTGAAATTGTGTGTACAAAAGAACACTCATGTCATAAAAATTAAAGGTGATTCATTGAATTGCATCAATGTCATATGAAATTTTAAAAAAATGAGTTAAAAACTAATCAAGAGGTTTGACCTTATTCATCCCATATTAGACAACATATAAGACTATTTCATCAAGCACATCTATCGAGAAACCAATATGATAACTATCTACATGGAAAATCATGCTATCAAGAAATAAGAGATTATTTTATTTGACTAGATGGATGCATGGCGACATATCCAATAGATCACATAATTTTATTTGTGCATTGATCCAACTTAAATGGTGAAAAGCTAATGATATTGTGAATATCACTATTCATACATGTCTTGTGGAGAGGGTTGCAATATTCAAACAAGATTTCTCAATCCTTCATTATTATGCCTATATCTCTCATAGATCTATATCAATGGTGTTAGTGCTTTGTGACTCCAAGAGGTATGTATTGAAGGATCACAATTAATAATTGTCTTTATGAATGAAATGATGATAACATTCACATGCACAAGTGGATTAAATCTTCTACATTAAGGTTCCTCTAATTGACAGTGCAATAAACATTGTCATTGTTTCAATTTGTTAGATAGTGGACATATCCATGATAGTATGATAATGGAGGAGTTCTTGATGAACATCATTGACATATTAGGGAGGAAGATGTGGTGGAAACTAACAACCAACAAATTTATTAGGAAGAAATGGAGTAGTACAATGCTCAAAGTGATATTTGACTATGATCACAACTTTTTTGATAAGAATTTGGGTGGAGTATTCAATAGACAATTGCTAATGTTTAGCTACAAGAATTTCTATGGTTTCTATAGGAAGCCCTTATAAAATATGACCTAGAGGAATTCTAGGAGTTCTTGATCCACAACCCCTGCTTGCTCACAATGTGACAATTAGAGAGAGTCCACAAATAGATAGATGGTCTTATATTTATTTTGTACAACAATTGAGATATATATGCACATTGAATGTAATATCCCAAAAACTCCTTGATGTGAGGCTATGTAATTTTTTCTTATATAATTTTTAAAAAACTACCCCTAAACAACACCTTGTGTGTGTGAAATAAGTATATAAAATAATGCAAATATAGATAGATGGATGATATATACAAGTTAAATAATGTAATGAATATAACATATCATATTTGCTATCTATTATAGATGTATATTCTATCTTTAACTATAATATAAAGATATTATCTTAATTATATATTTAATTATATAATATTATCTTATATTTTATTTACTAGTGTATAACTATTTTCTATTTTATTTATTAAATCATATTATTTTTCCTTAATTTTTTTTATCGGTTCATGCTTTTGACTAGAGCTATGAACCAATGAGGCTACAAATAGGGGACCTTATCCTTGGAATTAGTGCAAGAGAAAGCCACTCCCACAAGAACGGTAGCCCAATGAGGGCACAAGGCCTGCAAGCGCACCAGCCGAGCGAGGGAGTGTCATCCCCTCCCAAAAGCACGACAACCCAATAGGGGTACAAGGCCCTTGAGCATACCAACACGGCGAGGGAAGGGCCTCAAGCCTTAATGCATGGCACACAAGGCATGAACACCAACACATGGAACATGGTCAAGTCCAGAGACTTGAACCTTAGTGGCCACAATTTCAACACCACCACTTAACCATTGCATTATGGGATCAACCCCTATTTCCTTCAAATTATTATTTATTATAGTTATAATAATAATACTTTTATAGAGTTATTAAATTTTTTTATGTGGAGTATATATTTTATTTGTTTGTGCTTTTATTTTTTTGGTATGTAGACTCTTTTATAGTTTTTATTAGCATTTCACCCCATTCCACTTGTTGTCTTACATTCCACCTCTTACAACATTTTTACATAGACATGAATTTTTTAAATAAATACATTTAAAATATTTGAAAGACAAAAGAATCTACCCATATTTTTAAAGATGATTAAGAAAAGAAAGGATTGTAATATAGCTAATATTAAGAATATTATTTATACATAATTTACCCTTAACATTATTTAATATTCACACTCACACTATAAAGATTAGCATGCTACTTATAATCAATATTTATTTATTAAAGGTTTCTAATTTAATTTTTGAGGATGATGATATACTTTTTGATTCCTCTATTTATTAAAATTCAAATTTTTGAAGTACAATTGAATCATTGATCTTAAATGACTTTGACGATTTTAATTTAATGTATACTTATTCATCATAGTATCTTCTTTAAAAAATGGGCAACAAATATTTAAACTACTATATAGAAAGCAAAAAAATAAAAAATAAAGAGACCAACAAAATTCTCAAGTGTCATGTGATCTTATCTTATCTTACCTTATCATGTCATTTAATTTTTTTTGTCCTACGTCATTCAATAATTATTGAGGTAGTTGTCTCATTGTACATGATTAAGACACATGTCATGATCTTGTCTAATCATATCTCACAAACCTATTTTTATAAGCAAGGCATCTCATGTACATTTCATACAGTTAGTTAATAAATCTTGTATCCATAATCATAGCAATATATATTATTTCCTTTTCTCTCTTGTGGAAGATATTTTGGTTTGGAAACTGATCTTGGGGTGTTGGGAGTTCACATTCAACTCCTAACGAGTTTTCCCCTCTTGAGGGTTTTCCTAGAGTATATCTTATGTAATCTTGTGGTATGTATTTGATATTTGTATTATGGTTATTCTTGAAGCTTGTATGATTTCATCTCATGGGTTTATGTAGGAAAATGGTTTTATCAACATGGTAATTTCCTATCAAGTGTTATTATAGTCATGGTTGTGGTTGTGAAATGAGAACTCTTTATTTTGGTTTAACCGTTATTTGAGAAAATTATGTGATGCAAAGTTGAATCCATGACAATGCTAGATAGATTTCATACATTTCAAGGTATGAGATATGTTGTGTAGGTTGAGATTTATAGATTTTTGGTTTACAAAATTGTGATTATTTTTTCCCAAATCTATGGTTTTAAAATGAGTTAGAAAAAGGGATTTTTCTGGGAGTTCATCATCAAGGTTTTATGGATTTATGGATTTGTGTAAAAGTCAAGCAAGAGGAAAAGAACCTCTAAGCAAAAGCATGATGCGCCTGAAAAATTGGGTATTGGTCAAAAGGAAAATAACAAATCCTCCTTGGACTGTGGGGAATGCAAGACTCGTGGGAGAATCCCAAACAAGGAGAAGCTAAAATAGGATGGAGAAGCAAATGGGCAGCTAAAGATTAGTGAGATACTAAAAGTACGAAAGGGTTATGCCCTTCCTGAACAATCATGAAACTTGTAACTTGGAATGTTAGGGGCTTAAACACCCCTAAAAAACATTACCTAATTAAGAATTGGGTAGAATCGATGGTAGTTGATATTTGTTTGTTGCAAGAGACGAAGCTTGGTGATCAAGAGAGGGAAAGCTTTGGAAAGAGGATGAAGCAATGGAAGTCTATTGGATTCAAGGCTACGAGACCCTTAGGAGGGCTTTTGATTCTTTGGAAGCCTCAATCTATCCTTCTAGAGGAGGTTGTAGCGAGTAGACCCTAGATTGCTTGCAGGGTAAGAAGTATTGCCTCAAATCTTAGTTTCCTTTTAATCAATGTGTATGGTCCCAATAATTGCATTCAAAAAAGACAAGTTTGGAACGAATTAGATAATATTTGTAGGGACCTGACATATGAGTTTTGTATGGACTAGGTGGGGATTTCAATGCTATTTTGAAGATGTTTGATAAGAAGGGTGTAGTAGCTAGGAAACTTTAGTCTCAATTGGATTTTAAAAGCTTCATGGAAAGGAATATGCTTCTAGAAGTTCAGAATGGAAACAATAATTACACTTGGACAAATAGAAGGAGTGGTTTTTGCAGAATAGCTAAGAAATTGGATAGATTCCTATTCAAAGGAGATTTGTGCCTTTTTCCATACACATTGGAGAGTAATATTATCCCAGGGGACTTTAGGCTTAGATCATTTTCTCATTGCTCTAGAGATAGTGGGGGAGAGAAGTTCGGTGAGAAGCCCATTTAAATTAAAAAATATGTGGTTCAAAGACCCCGATTTCTTGAACTTGATTAAAATATGGTGGGAAAACTACAAGATTGAGAGCAAGCTTTTCTCCATCATAATCAAACTAAGAGTGATCAAATAGAACTTGAAGCTTTGGAATAAAGAGCATTTCAAAAATATTTTTGAGGAAAAAAGGAAACAAAAGAGGCCTTAGAAGCTCTATCTAAAGAGATAATCAAGGATGGAATGGATAATCATCGCTTCTTAGAAGAATAGAACTTTTAATGAAATTAAATGATGTTCTGGAAAAAGAGGAAATATTCTGGTGTCAAAAGTCAAGGGAGGCATGGCTCTCGGTTGGGGACAAAAACACCAAGTTCTTTCATAATTCAACCAAGGCTCGAAGAGAGATTAACAGGATCACCAACATCAAAACAAGTGATGGGAGGACTTTGGATAAGATTGAAGATGTAAGGGCAGCCTCAGTGAACTTCTTTGAGGATCTTTTGAATGATAGGTTGGGGTCGAATCTAAGAGTGCAACTGAAACTTTTGGAATGCATCTCGAAGATAATTACTCAAGAGAAAAACAAGAAGTTGAATGGTAGATTCATGATGGAGGAGATAAAAATGAAACTTTTTCAACTTCACCCAGATAAGGCCTTGGGCCCAGATGGATTTCCTACGGTCTTCTTCTAGAAGTGTTGGGACATTGTGGGTAAGGATATTTTTGAGGCAATTGAAGAATCCAGAGCATCCAGAAAAGTGTTAAAAGAGCTCAATAATACCTTTATTGTTTTAATTCCAAAGAAGGATAAACCAAAGTACCTCGATGAATTTCAGTTGATCTCCTTATGTAATACCATCTACAAATTTATGGCTAAGGAAATGACTAATAGGATAAAGCTTGTTCTTCCTAACATCATCTCGGAAGAACAAAGTGGCTTTGTTTCGGGAAGATCAATTCTTGATGGGGTCATCATTGCTCAGGAGGCAATTCATTCCATTCAAGCCTTGAAAAAACTAGAAATGTTAATCAAGCTTGATATAAGGAAGGCTTATGACAAGGTAGATTGGCGATGATGCAAGCCTTTGGTTTTTGTAGGGACTAGCTGGATAGGATTTTTGGGTGGATTTCCTACCCAAGATATTATATGCTTCTAAATGGTTCCCCTGAGGGATTCTTTAGTGCCTCTTAGGGGCTTCATTAGGGGGACCCCCTGTCCCCCTTCCTTTCCGTTATAATGGTTGAGGCCTTGGGAAGATGTATCACCCATGCCTGGGCTGGTGGTAAAGTGGAAGGGGTGCAAATTACATGTGGTATGTTGATAGTCACTCATCAACAATTTGTTGATGATACTATGTTATTTGGTGGGGCTCATGGACAAGAAGTGAGGTGTTTCAAGGAGATTTTGGAGAGATACTCTCTTTCTTCATGCTAGGAAGTTATCTTGGCTAAATTAGAGGTTTTCTTTTCAATACCACCGCACACACAGAGGAGCAAATTCTAAGGATTTTGAAATATAAGTGCGGGAAGTTTCCCTACAAATATATTGGTCTCCTGCTTGCTAAGTGGATGCAATCTGGCAAGCTATGGGAGAATGTAGTGATGAAGGTGGAGGGGTCCTTCACATCTTGGAGGTGCAGATGGTTGCCTTGGGTAGGTCGATTAACAAAACTTAAGTTTGTTATTTCTGCCTTGCCATCATATCTCTCTTCTTGCCTTCCCATGTTGGTCGGGACGAGTAAAACTTTGGAGAAAAAGATGAAGGATTTTTTTATGGAAGGGAAACTTTTTGGGCCATAAGTTTATGTTGGTAAAGTGGGAAAAGGTGTGTGAAAGCAAGGAAAAGGATGGGACTGGTTTGAGGAATCTTTTTTTCTAAAATAAAGTATTAGGAGCTAAACTAGTCTAGGCACTCCATACTAGGCAAGAATCCAAATGGGCAAGGCTATTAAAGGAAAATTATCTAGACATAGGTGAATACAACATATTTACCTCCAAGAATCTCCCTTCAGGCTCTAGGATATGGAATTTCATTTGCAGCTGCAGAGAGGTGATCCTAGATTATTTAACATGGGAAATCAGAGATGACAATTTTGCTTCTTTCTAGGAAGATTCTTGGGAAGGGCACCCCAAATTGTTAGAAGTGGAAGAGCTTGGGAATGTGAGAACTATCACTAAGCAGGCATGGGGGGATAAGGTAAGGGATTACATAACATTCAAGTTGGTTGAGGGTTGGCCAAAGGTTGAATGGAAGAGTGTCAAGGACCTTGGTCTAGCTCAAGAAGATGTTGCCTTCTATGAAAGGGTGATAAAGGAGTGACACCTTTGTTACAAGGCTAGCTCGGATATTTTGAGATGGGGTGCCACTTCGAAACGGGAATATAGCATGAAAGAAGGCTACAAAATAATTGTGGAAAGGGCTGGGGAAAGCATGCTTCCAAGCAACCTGTGTTGGAATAAGGCTTTTATGCCCAAGGTTGGGATCTTTACCTAGGTAGCCACCCAGGGATGGGCTCTCATGATAGGTAGATTTCCAAGCTAGGTTTTTTGGTCCTTTTAGGTGCCGCTTGTGTAAGCAAAGTGAGGAAACAAGTGATAATCTCTTTCTAAATTTTCCTTACACTCAAAGTTGTTAGCACTGGCTACTGACTAAGTTGAATTGGAACACCATAATGTCAAATAAACTTTTGGATGTTTTGCAAAGTTGGCCTTTGTTGTATAAATAGGTGTTATACGGTTGCATCTAGATTGCCATTCCATTTTTGGTGATCTGGGAAGTCTGGAAAGAAAGGAACTGGTGAATTTTTTAGAAGGAAATGTCGACCCAGATGCTTCAAAATAAGCTCAAGGCTTGTCTGGTGGAGCTGGTGAATTCTAGAGTGAGGGAGTTTGATCCCAACAAATGTAGGTTCACTTAATGGGATGCAAGGTTGCGTAGGAACCTAAATGGTTTTTGGATTCCTCCTTTCATTAGGGAAGGTGGTTCAAAGACCCAAGAGTCAAGGAAAAACATTCATTGGTCCCCCCGATGCTAGGATGGTTCAAGATCAATTTTGATGGTGCCTCACGTGTTGATCTGAGTGCATCTGGGACATTGCAAAGTTAGAGACTTGGGTGAGAAAATTGTTGGGAAGCTGGAGGAGCCGCTACCAAAGGGAACAAAAAATATGGCAGAATTGTAAGCTGTGATCCTTGGGTTGAGGTTGTGTCAAGATCTGAAGCTAAAAAACGTAGCCATTGAAGCTAAACCGGAAACTGGTAGCAAGATTGGAAGAGGCTTTGGCCCTAATGGATAGCTTTGAGTTGGTGTCTATCACACACATCCTACAAGAAGGAAACATGAAAGCTATTCAATTATCCAATTTGGGGACGGATGGGAAATCATTGAGATTTCCAAGTTCAGAATAAGATGTTGTAGAACCCATGGGCAGTTGGGAGGGGGCCTTTCCACATGTCTTGTTTTGGTAGGGCAAGCAAGTGTCATCAAGGTAAATGCAAAGTTGGCAATCTGAGGTGGCAAATTGGCAAGTATGTGAACAGGGTGTCTGATGGAACGTGGATGAGGCAAGTTGGGCTACTCATCGAGTGGTGATTTGACAGTTCATTATTGCCTCTTGTAAATAGTGCCACTTTCATTGGTGTTAATAATGGTAATAAGAGGAAAATCTATGGGATGATTATCTTGGATACAAAATGCTCCTACGTTGGCGTCATAGGCCACCCACATCAGGTATGACTGGAAATGAGTGGCATTAAAGCAATGTTTCCTAGCGGGCACACACGCGCTTGCACAACATTATAAGTGAGCTTTCCTTGGAGGTGAAATATCCATAAATATCGAAGGGTGGCATAGTTTTGCCAAAGATTTTGAATTTTTTTCTCTTGGCTTGAACCCTACAGGTGATTATGGTGGAAAGATCAAAGTTTGTAGTTGAAATGTCTATGGAGGAATTGGTAAGTGTGGGTCTTGATGCCCCAATCCATTTGGATTGTAAAGCTCAATAGATGACTTTCAAAGCCATTACTAATCAGTGTCTAAAGTGGATTATGCTATGGTTTGATCACCACATGGTGGTGGTAGTGAAAATGATCCTAGGTAAAGCGCATCTCAAGAATCTAGAGACATTTCAGGTAACACCCATATTGTGTCTCAGTTCCCAACATTAATGTTGGATGTACACACATAGAAGGCGAAGGTGAAGGCAACAATGTGCAAGCTCTTTAAGAAAGAGCTCTTGGGAGGGCTAGATGAGATCCTATAGGAAACATTCCTAGGATGTGACGCGCCTCGACCTCACAACCTTCCATTAGTAAAGGTTCCGAACGAGGTGATAAAAATGTCTATTTTGTTGCTAGAGTTGAAAGGGATGGCCTTGGTGCCACACATGAAGATTGTGGCTTATGGGGTGAGTTTTCTAAAAAATATGCTTATGCTCAAACCATTGAATGACTTTGACTGGGTTCCTGCTTTTGACCAATTTGCAAAAATGAATGGATTTTAGTTGGTGGTTTGGTGGTCTTGGGTTTGCAATGTGTAAATTTTGTTTATAGCGGTGGCGTCGCGTAGCCTTTGTTTGGCATAAATGTTGTAATTTCATGTGGCTATGGTGGAGCCATTTTTTTGGTTTTGGCAAGCTCAGCTTAGTTGCGGATGGTGGGTTTGGGGGGATTTTTTTTCCTTTTGTTTAGTGGGTTGGGGTTCTGGTTTGATGTTTTTTGTGGTAATGGCCGATTACAAAATTTTGGGCTTAAAATTAGCTTTGGTACCTACATTTGCAAATGCTTGTAATCCTTATTTTTAGCTAATAGAACTCTTATTATGTATAAAAAAAATGGGTTGGAGGGCCTAGACCCTTAACCAAAAAAGTAGCCACAAATGTATATGGAGAGAGTCTCATGAGAGGTGGCACATAGAAAAAATAACACCATTTAAAATAGCAAGACTAGTGGAAAGATAAAGAAACAATAATGAAAGAATACACAAAGAAAGGCTAGTGATCAACAAGCTTCTATAAACCACTAACAACCTGCCATTTTTTAAGAAATTTTAGTTTATCAATGATTGAGACCCCATATAGCTCATTTTCCTTGGATTTGGATTTATCCTTTTGCTCCATGACCCAAGCTTTGTCCTTCTTCTCCATGACCTAAGGTCTAGTCCTCTTGGCAAGATAATCTTGGTTCTCTTCTTGACATTTTTGAAGCTTAGATTGAAATACATATATGCTAGTTGTTGAATTATTAATTGTATCCCTACTAAAAGGAACCACCTTATCAAGGTTCTTCTTGAGATCTATTTGTTTTTTCCTTATCTTAGCTATGTTCTAGTCTAACTCCTCCCACCTACTAAAAGTACTAGCAACTTTCTTCACCTCTTCCCAAATTTCATCATCAACTTCATCACCGTTTTTTTTATGTTTACATATTTTCATTTACAAATCCAATATTTTCTTCTTAAAGGTATGTTGTTGGGTAAGCATCTAAATCGTGATGTTGTTATGTAATTGCATGCTTTCTTGAAGCTTCAAAATTCTATCCTTCAAGGTGTTGTAGATTTTTATTTTTAGCACTTCTTATTTTGAAAATATTATTTAGGGCTAGGGGAATTAGGATTAGTGGTAACAATGATCTTGGGGTCCACAACTAGGGTGGTAAAAACAACCTCAAGGTCCATAATGGGGGTAACAACAATTATGGGGTCTATATAAGGAGTGGGGATAGGAGCAATTTTATACTTTTAGTTTGTATTTATGGTGGGTAGTGTGGGGGAAATTGTTAAAATAGAAGGGGCTCAAAGTGGGACAAGGCATTGATAGACATTCACCATAAAATCCTTTTCCCTTGTCAAATGTTTTAGCATATTGAGCTAGAGGATTAGTTATTTGTGTAAGCAACATTTGGGAAGGAGGCCCTACAATCTTCACCATAGGGGTGGGGGCTTTATTTTTGACCATAATGGTCATTTCTTAAATAATTTTAAGGTAAGATAGAATAATTCTTAAGTAAATAAAATTAGCTATTCGAATGAAAATAAGGTAAACATTATAAATAAAGCTAATGCTTGTGTGTGTGTGTGTGGTTCCTCCCAGAGGAAGATTAAAGATAATTTTTGATGGGGCCTCACAAGGTAATCTTGGGGTCTTTTGTTTTGGATGAATTGTAAGGAATGGTAGGAATTCTCATTTAGTCATTATCAAAAAAATTGCCACCAAAAATTAACAATGAGATCACAATGGAGGTACTATATGAAGGCTTGAAATTGTGTGTACAAAAGAACACTCGTGTCATAAAAATTAAAGGTGATTCAATGAATTGCATCAATGTCATATGAAATTTGACAACAATGAGTTAAAAACTAAACAAGAGGTTTGACCTTATTCATCCTATCTTAGACAACCTATAAGACTATTCCATCAAGCACACCTATTGAGAAGCCAATATGGCAACTATCTACATGACTAATCATGCTATTAAGAAAAAAGAGATTATTTTATTTTACTATATGGATGCATGTAGACATATACAATAGATCATATAATTTGATTTGTGCATTGATACAACTTAAATGGTGAAAAGCTAATGATATTTTGAATACCACCATTCATACACATCTTGCAGAGAGGTTTGCAATCTTCAAACAAGATTTCTCAATCCTTCATTATTATGCCTATATCTCCCATAGATCTATATCAATAGTGTTATTGTTTGGTGACTCCAAGAGGTATATCTTGAAGGCTCACTATTAATAATTGTCTTTATGAATGAAATTATGATACCATTCACATGCACAAGTGGATTAAGTCTCCTACATTATGGTTCCTCTAATTGACAATGCAATAAACATTGTCATTGTTTCAAGTTGTTAGATAGTGGACATATCCATGATAGTATGATAATGGAGGAGTTCTTGATGAACATCATTGACATATTAGGGAGGAAGATTTAGTGGAAACTAGCAACCAACAAATTCATTAGGAGGAAATTGAGTAGTACAATGCTCAAAGTGATATTTGACTATGATCACAACTTTTTTGATAATAATTTGGGTGAAGTATTCAATAGAGAATTGCTAATGTTTAGCTACAAGAATGTCTATGGTTGCTATAGGATACCCTTATAAAATTTGACCTAGAGGAATTCTAGGAGTTCTTGATCCACAACCCCTCCTTGCTCACAATGTGACAATTAGAGAGAGTCCATGAATAGATAGAGGGTCTTCTATTTATTTTGTACAACAATTGAGATACATATGCACATGGAATGTAATATCCCAAAAAATCCTCAATGTGAGGCTACACAATTTTTTCTTATATAATTTTAAAAAAACTATCCCTAAACAACACCTTGTGTGTGTGTGAAATAAGTAAATAAAATAATGTATATATAGATAGATGCATGATATATACAAGTCAAATAATGTAATGAATATAACATATCATATTTATATTATAGATGTATATGCTATCTTTAGCTATAATATAAAGATATTATCTTAATTATATAATATTATCTACTATTTTATTTATTAAAAAATATTATTATTTCCTTATAGTTATAATAATACTTTTATAGAGTTATTATTTTTTATGTGGAGTATATATTTTATTTGTTTATGCTTTTGCTTTTTGGCATGTGGATTATTTTATAGTTTTTTAACATGTTCGCCTCATTCCACGTGTTTTCTTACATTCCACCTCTTGCTACATTTTTACATAGATATGCATTTTTTAAATAAATACATTTAAAATATTTAAAAGACAATAATTCACTCATATTTTTAAAGTATGATTAAGAAAAGAAAGGATTATACTTTAGCTAATATTAAGCATATTATTTATACATAATTTATCCTTAACATTATTTTACATTTACACTCAAATTTAATTGTTTTGGTATATTTTTTGTCATGTTTTAATTAAAAATTAACATGTTATTTATTAACAATTTTATTTATTAAAGATTATTTAATTTTTGAAGATGATGATATACTTTTTGATTACCCTATTTATTAAAATTCAAATCTTTGATGTACAATTGGACCATTGATCTTGAATGAATTTGACTAACCCTTCAAATGACTTTGACAACTTTAATTTAATGTATATATAATTTTTTTTTTATAAGTAAAACGCAAACTAGTTGCATATATTGATTTGAACAAAATTTACAAAATGTGCATGAATCCTGGTCGTGCTAGCCACCAGAGTCCATGGATACACAAGCTCATTACAAAATACCCTTAACCACCTATTCGCCCCCCTATCGGTTTCAAAAAATAAGCACATTTCACTACCACATTCAAACGTTTTCATCATAAAATTGCATGGTTTCTACCAAGTCCACGAAATCCTTGAGCCATTGTAGACTCACCACCTCAACCATGCCCAACTACTTGCAAAGGAAGTCCATTCCAATTTGTGCCCAGTATCGATGGTGAACCACCTGCTCACTCGTTGCATCCAGGATAAACGGCTACCACTCCACTTTGACACCCTATTGAAACATCATCGTTATGTCATCCAGGAATGGAATTCCCACACCAGGCCTTGCCACTTCCACCACACTCAGATCCTCCTCCAGCACCACAACTTCAAACACCATTCTAAGAAGAACCAGACATTAGACTTTAGGCATATTTAGGTCCAACAAAGAAGCCAAAAATTGCGAGGAGATGTCTGAATTCACCTTCATTTTGTTGCTGGAAAAGCAGAATTTCCACCCAAGCACCATTCAAACTGCCTATAAGCACAAGATGTCCTTATTTTGGCATATATTCTTCAGCCTTTGGTCTGAGATGAACCCGGTGAATTCCGCTTCCAACTTCATGCATTTTAGCTTAATGGGGGTCTCTATTTTTGTGTGTGTTGGAAGCCAGTAATTTTTTTTTTGAATAACCACATTCTCATCCGCAACCAAGCCAAGAGCCATCTTTCACCATTGATTCTTCTAGTACCTACCACCATTCCATCATCGAGAGGGAGTACAAAGTGATCCAAGTGTAAGTTTTTTGTACTTCCATTCGATCTGAGATTTCTTGAGTCTATCATTTCCGCACACTCCAATGTAGCCTCTCAGTATGGTATGCTCTTTTCTAGCTCTCATTGAATCCCCTCCCTCGTGCGGTATTGAATGCCATTTTTAAACCTTGGCAGAAAATGCTTGCATTTGGCAATGAATTTACGATTGGGAGAACCTAACGTGGTATTGGTAGTCACCTCTTGTCCTTTCTAACACCTAGGATGACCATGTGTCAATCTAGCTAGGCTAGCACAACGACCCCCAATTTTGACACATGGGCACCAATCTTATTCAACCACCACCCCTTGATTTGCTAAAGCGTCTACCTTGCGGTTGCCTTCCCTGTATATGTGATTAACTATGTATCTCTCAAAGCATTTCAATACTTCCATTGCTTTGGAAAGGAGACCTTGGAGCTTCCAATTGGGCGTCTCTCCTTTCTTGAGGGAATTTATAACCAAGGAAGAATCTCCTTCAATTGCAATCTTCCTGACTCAAATAGTTTTGCACAAGTTTAGCCCGTGAGTAATTGCCCTTAATTCTGATTCATTGTTTGTTCCATTCGAAAAATGTTTTTTCGAGGATAAAATGGTCTTCCTGAGCCAATCTCTCACAATACATCCTACTCCAAAGGGGATCGAGTTTCCCTTTGAGGCCCCATCAAAATTAAGCTTTAGCCATCCCGTAGGTGGAGGGGACCATACCACTAAAGCTCTTTCCATAATTGCCTTGCTTCCACCATTACCAACCCATGACGAGATTCATAACAAAGGCCATGCGAATCTCAACCTTGCATCCCAATTAGAAAAATATTTACCTTTCAGTGCTCTTTGCTCCAATTTGGCATTCAGTGTTTCTATTATTACTGCCTCAATCTTGTTGAGGAGGGAAGCTGCACACATCTTCTTATCCTAGAAGAGGCATCAATTTCTTTCTTTCCACAGCTCCCACACCATTATTGATGGGTTAACTGTTCATACCTCCCCAAAGACCAATCCCCTATGCAGAGATGGCCAGGCATTAAACCAGCAAAGCAAGTCCTTTGGCAATGTGCAAGCCCATACCAATCTTGCACATAGCCAACGCCAACACTCTTGAGAAAAATTTCATCCCAATAGGAGATGGTTTGTTGTTTCCTCCTCCTTTTCACATAGGACACAATGAGAGGGGCCTTGAAATCTCATCCTTCAAAATTTGTTTGCAGTAAGAATTTTGCCCTAAAGTGCAACCCATGCAAAGGTGCCTACCTTGGGAAGACACATATTATTCCAACACAAACAAAGGGGAAGACACTCCATTGCCCTCACCTGCTCTTTATAAAGCTTCTTGTAGCCATCTCAAGCATTGTAGGAACCTATTTTGGCTCTCATCCACATCATTGTATCAACACCATTTATCAGGGATATTGGTCTCTTCCTAAGGGCTTCCGAGAGAGCAAGGACTTCCCTAGGGGGCAAGTTGAGGCCAAAAAATTCCTTCCATTTCCACTTGCAGACTGTATTTTTTGGGTCTAGTATCAGATAGTCTTTCACTTTGTTGCCCCACAATGCTTTAAGTGATCTCTTAACTTACCCCGCCTCTATGGAACTATCCAAACTAGGGAACCCTACCCAAGAGTCTTCCCAAAAAAGAGCCCTATTGCCATCCTTGATGTCCTAGGAGATAAAATTACATATGACCGATTTGCATTTCTGAAGAAAATTCCATATCCTTGATCCTGGTGGGGGGTTAGAAATTGTGAGGATGTTGCCCCCGATGTCATTCTTGAGATAATTGTGATGAAGGATCTTTGCCCATTTGTTTTCTGGCTCGCGGTGCATTTGCCACACTAGTGTTTCTCCCAAAGCCTTATTCTACAAATTCAGATGTTTGAAGCGTATCCCCCCATTTTCTTTTGATCTACATAGCTTCTCCCAAGCAATAAGGGTAATCTTTCGCTTATCATCATTTCCTTGCCAAAAAAATTGCCTGTAATTTTTTGTCAAGTTTGAGGCACAACCGCTAGGAATGCACAAGATTGACATTAGGTAGATCGGTAGAGCTGAAAGAACTAATTTGATCAAAGTGACCCTTCCTGCTAAAGAGATCCATTTTTCCTTCCAAGAGTTCACCTTTGTGCTTGTCTTCAAGTTAAGCGGGTCCCAAAGGCCGGTCGACCTTAACCCCTTAGCTAGGGGAATTCCCAAGTATATGCAAGGAAGTTCACCTTTCTTGAAACCTAAGATCCTTAGAATTTCTTGTTCTTTTTGCCCTGTAGTATTGAAAAAAAAACCTTAGATTTCCTTGGATTCAACTCTTGTCCAGACGCCTTGGCATAGGTTTTCAAAATTGAGCTTAGGTGTAAAGCTTCTTTCCTTTTCGTCAACCCAAGAAGAGAAGTGTCATTAGTGAACTGTTGATGTGAGATCGCTTGCAGCTCGCTCGTCACCTTGACCCCAATCATTTGGGAAGAGCTGATGCCTTTGGCGACAGAACACCCTAAAGCTTTTGCCATCAAAATATATAGAAATGGGGAGATTGGGTCACCTTGTCGCAGACCCCTAGAAACCTCAAAGAAGCCTTCTGGTGATCCATTAACTAGGATTGAGAATCTCGGGGAGGAAATGCAAGTGAACACCCAATTCAGCCATCACTTGTTAAAACAAAAGGCCTCCAATACTTTGAGCAAGAACCTCCAATCCACCATGTCATAAGCCTTCCTTATGTCCAATTTTATGAGCATGTTGGCTTGTTTATTTTGCTATATGGAATGAATAGCTTCTTGCATTATGATGGCTCCATCAAGGATAGCCTGCCCTGGGACAAAGCTAGTCTGTTCGTTAGATATAACCGAAGGAAGAATGAGTTTCAACCTATTTTCCATTGCCTTTGATAAGATTTTATATAGAGTGTTGCATAAATAAATTGGTCAGAAATCATCCAACGATTTGGCATCCTCCTTAAGTACCAGGGCAATAAATGTATTGTTGATTTCCCTCAGTAGATTTCCAGAGTTCCAAGAGGCTTCAACTGCATCATAAACTTCATCTTAGGTATAACATGCCAACATCATTGGGAAAAATCTTGCAGGCATACCATCTGGGCCTGGGGCTTTATCAAGATGTAGTTGAAAAAGGGCTTCCTTGATCTCTTCCTTTGAGAATTTCGTGTTTAGCATTCTATTTTGGGCTTCTATGACCAATTTCAAAATGTTCTTCAGCATCTCATTCCAGCTCAGAAGATCTGATCCACTTGAGTTATTGAGGAGACTATTGAAGAAATGGACAACTTCCTCTGCTATCTCTCTGGGATCATCTATGACAAAACCATCTTTTTTTTTTAGGCTCGTGATCCTATTTGCACTACATCATTGCCTCATGCTATTATGAAAGAATTTCATGTTTTTGTCTCCCTCCTTGAGCCAAACCTCTCAAGATTTTTGTCTCCAAAATATTTCTTCTTTGGCCAGTACCTCCTCATATTTACCTAGCAGCTCTTTTTCTTTATTATAACTCTAATCATTCATCCCATTTTGTATTATGTCCTCCTCCATCACTTGGAGTTCTTCCTTTATGCCTTCTTTTGTTTCAAAGATTTTTTTGAAAGTGTGTTGGTTCCATTCTTTGATCTTTTGTTTCAAAAAATTAAGCTTTGCTGAGAGACAAAACATTTTTGAACCACTGGCATGAGAGTTGCTCCACCATTCTTCCACAAGCCCCACAAAGGATGGATCCTTGAACCACATGTTTTCAAATTTGAATGGGGAGTGAGAGAGCCTTCTATCCTCTTGGATTTCCAATTATATTGGAACGTGATCTGAGCCTGCTCTGGGGGCTATCGAAGCTTCGAAGGTGTATGGAAAGTTGTCCAAACCACCCCAAAAGAGAAATCTATCCAACTTCTCTGCTATCATCCAAGGTCTTTCTCTTTTGTTTGTCCATGTTTATGTGCCTTTCTTGAAGTCTATACTCAGCAAAGTTTTTCTTATTATCCAGTCTCTAAAGTCCTTATGTGATTGGTTTTCCTTCTGGACCCCACCTAGTTTATCCTTCCCCTCAAAAATTGCGTTAAAATGTCTTGCTAATATGAAAATTTCTCCATGTTTTGATCTTAATAGTCCTTCTAATTCCTGCCACAAACTACACTTTCAAATGCATGAATTTGGACCATAGACATTGATGAGCCCAAATTTGAGATTGCAGTGAACACTTCAAACTGAGTAGCTTTTCCAGCATTGACCTTCCTGAATTGTTTCTACCTGTACCATGGTGGGTTTCCAAAAAAGGGCAAGGTCACCGGAGGCTCCACTTGCTTGAATTCCTTCCATATTCCACCCCATAATTTTGCATTTTAATACCTCCAGCTCTGCTTTGGTGAGTTTTGTTTCTTGTAACAGTATTAGGTCTGCCTTGGCCAAAAGTATCCTTCTCTTGACCAAGTGTTGCTTGTCAGGGGCGTTCAATCCCCTGACATTCCAAGATAGGAGTTTCATGGCTCCTTGGGAAGGGGGGTCCCCTTCCCTGGTTTCAGCAGTGTGGTTATTTTTTGTTGGCCCTCAACATCGCCATCCATCAATCTCAGTTCTTACAATGATTTCCTTCCCTAAGTCCTTGCTTTCCCACAATCTGGTTTGGATCTCATGGAGGGATGCTAGAGGATACCTAATTTTGTCACAGGGGACATCTCATTTGCATCCTCATTAGAGGCATCTGCCGCTTCCATCACTAGTTGTTGTTCTATTGGGAGCTGTAGATTGTGACACAACCTTTCTGGGTCTATCTCTAGATCTTGATCTCCTTCTGTTAATACCATGGCCAAATTCGTTAAACTTTCATTTATATCCTTCTTGCCTTCGGAGGCCCTCTCCCACCTTTTCCCTTCTTCTTCTACCAGGGCTAGCCAAGCATCCCATTGCTTCTGAATCTCTGTTTCATTTCCTACCTCTTCCCTGACATCCTATCCTTCCATGGCCACAATCTTTTCTGAGATTTCTTTCCCCGGTCTCTTTATGCATATCATTAGCCTCTTTAGTTCTGCCAAGCTATACTTTTTACCCTTAGGGTAGGATGACTCTCCATTGTTTGGTGAGTGTGAGCCTGAATCATCATGTCATCCTTCTACCTCCTCTTCTAGTTGCTCGACCTCTTGGACTAGCCTAGGGTATTGTTTCCCAAACCAGCCACTATCCATGGGTTGATTTGTCGCTTTCCCTGAGCCTTTTGAATAACTAGCCACAAATCTAGAGCTCAATTTGCAATTTCCCCCTTTTCTATCTACCACTATCTTCTGAATCCATCCTCCCTTTGCTGTGAGGATTTCCAGGTTGTCCAAAAACCTGAATTCTATGTTCAATTCTACCAAAATTTTGGTAGTGCTCAAATTACCGAGGAAAAACTCTTCCTCAATCCCCATGAAAGTTCCTAGGGCATCACCAATTTTACCTAATATTTCCTCACTCCAAAATTTCAAGGGAAGATCTTCCAGGGTGATCTAGAACATAAGATTTTTTAGGTTTGTATTTTTTTGGGATCAAAATTGGGTTCCTAGTCCAATTTGTAAAGGCAAAACCCATTGTAGAACAAAGGTTCTCCATATAAAATTTTCTCTTTTAGATTGCGATCTATACATTCTATCAAAATAAAATTTTCAGTTAGGGGTTTTTCCCTTACTCGTCCTTCAAATTGACCCTCAAGCCATTCCAATGTCTCTTGTGTTGTGGCTTCCGCTCTTTTCCATTTCACAAATAGGCCACAATCCTTTAGGTAGTCCCATCTCGGTTGCAGATAGCTTTCCACAATCGAAACGACCTTTGTTCTTCTATCCGAGGGAGAAAAGGGAAGCTCACTCTACATTTTTGCCTTTGAAATCCAAGCCTTAAGGTTCTGACCCATTTGATTTTTCCCATTGAAAGCTCGTGATTGAGTGCACCTCTGATAGTTGTGTGGACTCCAATCTTGGTTATACTTTGATTTGGATGGATTATTGCTCTGGCTTTGTTTCCCTAACCACCCGTTCCTATTTTTCGTTCGCTTCTCCTGCAGCCACGGAGGCCTCTTCTTCCCTGGTCTTTTGAGGTGGCGCTTGTCCTGGCCTTGGTGTCTCCTTCCCACGACCTGTCTTGCTAGATCCTCCTTCTACTCCATGTCATCTTGCCGATGGAATTTCCCGGACAAAGATTCTTGTGTTCGCTCCTGTCGTCGCACCTGTAGCCACACCTGTCATTCTGGTTTTTTTCGCACATGCGCCATTTTTCAGCTTTTCCTAGTCTTTAATTTAATGTATATTTATTCATCGTAGTATCTTCATTAAAAAATCAGCAACAAATATTTAAACTACTATATAGAAAGGAAAAAATAAAAATAAAAATACCAGTAGAATTACTTAGAGATGATCACATAATAAAGCATTAAACATTTATTTAGGTGGACATTAATATTCTTTATATTATTTTTTTTTTAAAAGGGACCTTGTGAGAAGCCACCTTGAAAGTTCCCCACCATCACACGTCTTAAATTTATTGATTGTGAGACAAATAATTAAATTTAAAGGGAAATAAAGTTATTTTCATACCCACCATTAAATAATGACCTCAAAATTCTACCACCTCCTAAAAAGCCTAGTCAGAAGTTCCAACTAGCTAGCAAATTTCTTCAACTCTTCCCAAATTTCATTATCAACTCCATCACTATTTTTTGTTATTTTTAAATATTTTTATTTTCAAATCCTCGATCTTCTTCTTAAAGGTATGTTGTTGGGTAAGCATCTAATTCATGACATTGTTATGCAATTGCATGCTTTCTTGAAGCTTCACAATTATATCCTTCAAGGTGTTGTAGTTCTAACCCTTCTTATTTTAAAAATATTATTTGGGGTTAGGGGAATTGGGATTAGTGGTAACAATAATCTTGGGGTACAAAATTGGGGTGGTAACAACAAACTTGGGGTTCATAATGGGATTAACAAAAATCCTAGGGTCTATATAGGGAGTGGAGATAAGAGCAATCTAAAATTTTTTAGTTTATATTAATGGTGGTTAGAATGGGGAAAATTGTTAAAATGGAAGGGGATCAAAGTGGGACAAGCAATTGACATGTGTTCACCATAAAATCCTTTTCCCTTGTTCAAGGTTTTAGCATATTGACCAAGATAATGGGGAACATTTAGGAAGGAGGCACTACAATCTTGATCGTAGGGGTGGGGGATTTATTTTCAACCACAATGGTTAGTTCTTAAATAATTTTAAAGTAAGATAAAA
Organism: Sequoia sempervirens; assembly: GCA_007258455.2. Taxonomy (NCBI): domain Eukaryota; kingdom Viridiplantae; phylum Streptophyta; class Pinopsida; order Cupressales; family Cupressaceae; genus Sequoia; species Sequoia sempervirens. Next base: position 32,519 of record VDFB02267661.1, on the reverse strand, counting down.
TAAATCTTAAGTAAATAAAAATAACTATTTGAATGAAAGGTAAACATTGCGATAAAGATAATGCTTGTGTGTGTTTGTGTGTGGTTCCTTCTAGTGGAAGATTAAAGATAATTTTTAATAGGGCTTCACAAGGTAATATTGGGGAACTACATTTTGTGTTGGATGAATTGTAAGGAATGATGTAGTAATTCTCATTTAGTCATTATCAAAAAAATTCCACAAAAAATCAACAATGAGATAAAAATGGAGGCACTATATGAAGACTTGAAATTGTGTGTACAAAATAACATTCATGTCATAAAAATTAAAGATGCTTCATTGAATTACATAAATTCCATATAAAATTTGACAACAATGAGTTAAAAACTAATCAAGAGGCTTGACCTTATTCATCCCATATTAGACAACCTATTCCATCAAGAAAATCTATCGAGAAGTAGGAGGTATTTTCCATAGTGTGTCAAATTGTGATACTGCTATCAAGATTCAACTGTGTAGTTTTTCAAGTCAAACTCATCGACCCATGTTTCATGAGTAGTGGTTCACAAGAACCCATCTCTCATGATAATGAAACATGGGTCGATGAGTTTGACTCGAAAAACTACACAATTGAATCCTAATATCAATATCATAATCTATCGAGAATCCAATATGACAACTATCTACATGGCTAATCACACTATCAAGACAAAATATATTATTTTATTTGACTAGATAGATGCATGGAGACATATCCAATAGATCACATAATTTGATTTGTGCATTGATCCAAATCAAATGGTGAAAAGCTAATTATCTTGTGAATATCACCATTCCTACATATCTTACAAAGAGGGTTGTGAATTTTAAACAAGATTTTTCAACATCTCACATAGATCTATATCAATGACAATGGTGTTTGGTGACTCCAAGAAGCATGCCTTGAAGGCTCACTATTAATAATTGTATTTATGAATGAAATTATGATAATATTCATGCACAAGTGGATTAAATATTCTATATTAAGGTTCCTCTAATTGAGACTGCAATAAACATCAACAATTGAAGTTGTTAGATAATGGACATATCCATGATAGTATGATAATGGAGGAGTTCTTGATGAACATCATAAACATATTAGGGAGGAAGATTTGGGGAGTTGGCTAACATATTTGTCTTCTTAAACAAGTAAATTCAATGACTCTATTATGCCCAAAAATGAAGACAAATATGTAACAAACAGTTGGATAAGTTGTTGATCAACTTTTCTCTTAATTTTAATAAGGTACAAATCCCTCTTATGATCAAAGTTTTAATTTTCAAATTTTAAAAATGGGGTATACTTTTAACCAAAAAGTAGGAAAGGAAAACTAACATTTACACATAGCCATGACATAAATATGATCTTCACATGAACATAAAATATTTTGAATTGTTCTTCACTAAAATAATGAATATCACCAATATTTCAATGCAAATATTGAAACACAAGTGATAAATAGGTAGATAACTTCAAATTTTAAGTTCCACCATATCCCAAAAATAAAATGTCATAAAAATAGATATCACATTTACAAAGAAAAGTAATATCCAAAAAATTTACTTAAATTCATAGATTTAGAAATAAATATCAAAGCATCACATTCGATCTCATATGCACACAAACAAGTGAATTCTTTTGAGAACCAACAAAACTTTATTGTTCCTTCTTCTGATCAAGTCTCACTCTTACACTACAATGTAATGGGGATCAAAATTTTGGACCCTTCAAATGTTTTAATTACATATTTAAAGCTTTTCAAAATGTAACTATCTAAGAGTCTTGAAAAATGATCCTTTAAAAGAATCATAAGATTAAAGTTTAATACATTAAAAATTTATAAGTTTAGACATCCAAATAAAATAACGACTACTATTGAGGTGGTTGATTCTATGGGCCTACATTCACTTAATCCATTGGGTTTTGCTAATTGGCAGCCACACATGCTTTGTAATCTCTAAGTTCTTGAGTGGCAGTTGGAATCTCAGTGTGTTGAGGAATCGTGAAATTCTTGGTTCTAATTTTTTAGAGGGATTTGTTACTAAAAACGGTGTAGATTTTGGTGGCAAGGTTGGTTGGAAAATTTTCATTCCAAGACAACGTTAAATCAATCCTATCCAACTTCTTCAAATTATCTTTATTGAAATCTTGCTCACCAAAAAAAGTATCAACCACCTTCTAGAATCCTTCTTTCAATTCATCCACCATAGCCACACCATCATTGCCACTCTTCTTAAGCTGACAACTGAAATATGATAATTCTTCAATAAGATTAGTGTTTATGTGGTTGCATTCTCTTAACAACTTATTCTATTCTTGGATGTTTTGCTTCAAAAAGGAAATTTTCCACTCAATGTTTTTTCTCCAAATTATAATTCTTGGGTCACCTACAAATAGGATGATATGTTCTATTGTAACTTTATCTAGACCCATATCCAAAATTTCCTTAAGATCTTTATTAGTTTGCAGCCAAAGAGGCTCTTCCTATTTGCAATTTTCTATCTCATTTTTTATAGCATTTTTCACCAAAGTTAGTTCTTTAGTTTCTCAATTAAAGGGGTGCCTTTGTATTTCAAATCTATTACCCACTCTTGAGTAATTCGGCCATAATGACTATTCCTTTGTAATTTGTTTACCATTTCTTTCCCAACTACAAAATTGGGATCAAAAGAAGAACTTTCTTGACTAATAGGTTGGGAAGAAGAGTCTGCCAATGAATTCAGGAAATTTGAGATTAATTCTACTATCTTTTTCAATTCATCTAATTCTACTATCTTTTTCAATTCATCTTTACCTTTATTATCCTTCTCAGTTCTCTCCATTAACCTTGTGGCAGTCACTTGGAAGTTGTGAACATCTCCACCCCTACTTGGGGGTCCCAAGTCTACCTTTGCCATATTGTAGTTAGCTACAATAACCTAATTAAGTTCTTTCTATGCAGAGGGATATGCAATCTCTCTAAACAAATTCCCATAATTGCTATCCTCCATCAACCTTGACGTGGTCTGCAATTTCTTGGGCTTGGGAGATCTTTACAATAGTTTCCCCACAATGTTTTCATCCGAAAAACTATCTGACACTATTTTTATTTTCTTAGCCAATATATTCTCTGACCATGAGGGGGAGGAGGTAGTACCAATGGCTTGAGATGAAGAATCAAGTGATGAAAATTGAAGATATCTCCTTAGAGGAGGGGTCTTTGCTAAAATTTACAAATTGAAAGGAAAGGATGTAGGGGATTTACCCTTCTATGTATTTTTCTTAGTCACAACCTGAGATGGGCTTGGCTAATCTTCAGAGGGATCAACATCCATTATTTCAATTTCTTGTTCTTGTTCATTTCCTCTCTCCTTTTCTTTCTCTTTTTTCTCTCTACTTGATCTTTCACCCCACTATCTTTTGGAGGACCATCACTGCATGTCTTTTTGGGGCTCTTTCTCCTCTTTGGAGGCTCTTCTCCATATCCACTTCCACTTGGTATGGTCGTGCATTGCATGGGAGGTGATACTGCAGTTGATGAAGAAGTTCCTACCTAACTAGGATTAACCTGTTCTTCTATCATTTTCCTTCCTTTAGGTTGAGCCTTAGAAGCTTCACCCTTCTTCTTTGCAAGCCATATTTGGTTTCTCTATAAGACTATGATAGTTCTAGTCTCACGATCATTGGATTCACTAAGACTTCAATCAATTGGAATCATGAGTTGCATCTGTATGTGACTAATGTAGATTGGATCCACCAAGTTGGATCCATCATCTTCAACACCACCAATATCCTAGCCCAATCTAGATGTAACAATTTGCCTTAGGGTCATTCTCATTTAACTTATTTTTCTAACCTCATAATCATCAAAAAATTCAACCCAATAATCTTCCATATGAGGGATGTGATTGAGACTTGCATAAGTAATACTAGACCAATGGAGAATCTTGCATCCTTGGAGAGCCTTCTAAACATGATGACAGGGTCAAATTTGACCTAGAATGCTCTGAAATGGTAGTTTCTTGTTGGATTTGGCAATGAACCTTTTGCTTCAAATTCTTGTAGATCTAGCCTCTGATGTCTGATATCAGATGGAATAAAGGGTAGATTTGACTTTCTTAGTTGCTCTGGACTCAATGGTGAGCTTAGAATTTCTCCAGGAAGCTTCAGAAAACCTGAAACTGGAAAGTCAATGTATGATGCCCCCAGAAAATGATATTTTCTCTACACTTTTCTAATTCTCTAGATCATCCAAGGATGTAAGAGAAGATCATACTTAGTGCTTTGAAAAAAATAGCTCTACACTTCCAAATTTCCTAAAATATTGCTAACCCACAATTCATTCTTGCTCTGATACCATGTAAGATTTACTAAATAGCATACCCAAGATACAAATGACTGAAGAAAAGCAATTACAAAAATAGGAGATGAGAAAGAATAAAATGTTTTTCTCTCAAGAGAATGCAAATCTTCTATAAGCTTGAGAATTGGAATGAATGGTGTATGATTACAAAGGGAATGTCTTGGTTATATAGGCCAAGGGGAGAGATAGGATGTAACCAGATTATGAAAAGTGTTTCCATCCTATGAGGTGTGACAACTTAGCTCATTAAAGCTCAACAACCTTATCCCTATGTAAAGTTAAGCTAGTGTGAAGAGGACTTAAGTGGAGAAATAGCTAGGAAATGAACTAATTAGATAAAGTACCCCTATCACACTAACAATAACCCTTGAAAAAGAAACCATTAGTGGTTGATTTAGGTTGCTTGAAAGAGAAGTTTTTGTAGACTTCAACTTCACTTTGTCTCAAGGTCATTTTAGTGAAAGAAAAGGATACTACAAAAACATCATTTCTAGGGAGTGGTTTGCAGTTCCAAAGAAGGGGAAGTCCTAGTTACCCAAGAATTTGCATAGGTCACACTTCAAAGATGAGATTTTAGATATTATTGTATTATTGCACAAGTTGAGGGGTAATGTGAATGCCCATGAATTTGAAGAATGGATGTTTTCTTCGTACAAATCATTTGTGTTGAACAACAATACTTGGACTAGGAAACTCTTATCAATAATAGACTCCATAATATGATATCAAGATTTGTTGTTAATAAATCTTTCTACATGTCCTCATATCTCTTTTATGCCTCAACATGCACTAGGCCATGGCTAGGACTTTGCCTTGTTAAAGAATTTGATGATCAAAATCAAATTTATGACTATTACCTTGACCTACAATTGGAAAAGAGCTATTTCAAATTTAGGAGGGTGAATGATGTATTCACCATGAGACTAGTCAGAGAATTGCAAGGTGATTTGGGACAAAGGATTTCTCTTGAGGCCATTCAACTGATAAAAAAATATGGTAGCCACTTCATTTAGCTCCAAAGGTTCACCTACATGAAAGTAGGAGGATATGATGGACTACCTCATAAATTGCCTAAATATGCAAAGGACAAGTTCATCGTCATTGAGATCTATAGGAAAGTAGCAGAGGTAAACAAAAGGTGTGTTGAAAGGAAGAAATTTGGAATCACATTCTCCATTGGTCTAGTATTACTTATGCAAGTCTCAACCACATGCCCTCAACATTAAGAGGGATATTATGAAGTTCAATATTTCTACTTATGACATGAGAATCTTGCAACCTTGATTGATTTGGAGAATTAGAAAAGTGTAGAGAAAATATCATTTTCTAAGGGCATCATACATTGACTTGCCAATTTAAGGTTTTTTGAAGCTTCCTGGAGAAATTCTGAGCTCACCATTGAGTCTAGAGCAGCTGAGAAAAGTCAATTCTACCCTTTATTTCATTTGATATCAAACACCAGAGGCCAGATCTACAAGAATTTGAAGCAAACGGTCCATTGCCAAATCCAACAAGGAACTACCATTTTAGAGCATTCTGGGTCAAATTCAACCCCGTCATCATGTTTAGAAGGCTCAAGAAAGCTAAAATTGACTATTAATTTGTCAATGTTAGTTGAGTTTACAAATTTATTTTAATCCAAACTTTTACATTTTTTTTATTGTTTAAAAGAAAAAACAAAAAAAACATTAAAATTTAAAAAAACTATGGATATGTGAGTACCCACATAGGGTCTCGCACCCCATAAAGTTGCAAGCCATAAAGTCTCACACCTTTATTTAGCCACCCATAAAGCTTTTAATAAAATATTTCTATTTATTATAAAGTAAACTTTTCTTTATTTAAAGCCCACATTTAACTTCAATAAAGCTTTTCAAAAACTTTATATTTAATGTACAAAGGGTGTGGGGAGGCTACAACCCCCAAATTTATTATAAAACTTAAAAAAAAATCTTTTGAATAAAGTGTTTTTTTAATTAAAGCTTTTTAAATAAAGTTTTTAATGATTTTTAATTAAACTTGTAATTAAATAAAACTTCAAAAAGTTTTCTTTAATAAATTTTTATTTTTTAAAAATAAAACTTTGTTAATTTATTTTTAATAAAGTTTTTAAAATAAAATTAAAAATGAATTTTCTTTATTAATTTATTTTGATAAAGTTTTTCAATAATTTTTTTAATTAAATTTTTATTTAAGTTTTTTTAAAAAACAATTTTTTCTTTAATAAGGAAAATTGGAAAACTTTTCTTTTGACTGATCGTCAAGTTTTGCATTGTACCATTCATGGTGTTCCTCCATCTGGCAGCCAACAGGGGCTAGTTGTTCCCGACTTTATGGCGACATCCCAATTGGAGAGCATATTTAACAGTCACATTTGATTATCAACTTAAGAGTTGATTTCTACTTGGCTTCTTCATCAGAGTTTCCATATTTGTATTATTGATGTTGTCTAAATAACTCCTATATGTAAAAGATGTTGTAAATGCACTAAAATAAAGTGCCACAATCTTGTCACTTCAAGTGAAATTTTCCATATATATTGCAAGCTTCTAGGATTGATCTATGTATCAAGTGTTAATTCCTATATACACATCAAATGCATTGGTTGGTTTCCCATGCATTTCAATGTGATGGACTAGATACCATATAGACAATCATGTTATGGAAGCAATCTTCTTGTATTTAGAGGATTAGGTTCTACATCTAGAGACTTGGTACTTGTATTTTCAACTAATATTTAGTTGATCAGTGTCCAAAATCGGTGATACTCATATAGACTATGTAACAAATTTGTAATTTTGAGCATTCAAGAGTATCTAGTTGATACTCGTGCAGTGGTCTCTTTGATTCTCATCTTATTCCTATTGTAGTGTGGGATTCATCAACAACTCTTCATCAACAGTTACAACTTCTTCATCTATTTTTTGGAGTTTGGACATCAGTGGTTAGGAGTTTTGTTCCCAATGGGCTTTCTCCTTTCCTATTTTTGTAAATGGGTGCATTTAGATCCTCTTGCTCCATATTCACATTTATATGCTTCCACAGTGACAGATTCTGCAGATACTCATGAGTTGATAGTTTCAACTAGTCTCCATTCATGTTGACATCTTCTATGGTGGTAGGTATGATTCTTTATAGTAGTGTTTGCCATCATTTGGCATCCTTTGGAGTAGCATTTGGAGGACTTATCATCTTTGGTTGCTACTCTACACCAATCTTCACATTGTTCTACATCATCCCCTTCTTCAGTTAAAATCGGGACTCCTAACATTATGATATTTGAGCCGATTCCAAAGACTTATTCCTTTCAGGAATGAGAATATATCTTGCATGTATCATTTTCTTCCTAAGGGGAGGAATGTTCGACGATCTTGGACAATCTTCAGTTCTATGTTGGGCATCCACCATCAGTACAAGATATTGTACTTTAAGGGGAGTTCACTTGACCTTCACTATTCATTCTCTCTTATGTGGGGAATTTTTCCTCAAATGGGGTTTTGTCCTTCACATTATATTGAGAGCATTTTCACTATTTTTTTCTCTTTTAGAGAGGAGTTTTGTCCCACTGGGGTTTCTCCTTTTCTCTATTTATGAGATATTTTTTTGTACATGGGCACCTCATCAGGCCTAGTAGCTAGGACCCATAGTTGCATCTTTGCATTGTATACTTCTCCCTAAGTTGCACTTAAGGGGGGGTCTTAGTGTGAAAGAGGTACTTTATCTAACTAGTTCATTTCCTAGCTAGTTCTCCACTTAAGTCCTCTTCACACTATCTTAACTTTACATAGGGATAAAGTTGTTGAACTTTAATGACCTAAGTTGTCACACCTCATAGGATGACAACACTTGTCATAATCTAGTTACATCCTATCTCTCCCCTTGGCCTATATAACCAAGGCATTCCCTTTGTAATCATACACCATTCATTCCAATTCTCAAGCTCATAGAAACTTTGCATTCTCTTGAGAGGAATACAATTTATTCTTTCTCATCTCTTATTTTTGTATTTGCTTTCCTTCAGTCATTTGTATCTTGGGTATGCTATTTAGAATATCTTACAGTTATTAATAAATTATCATCTTGTGTACTTATCTCCTTAGTTTGGGGATTGTAGTGGTTAATTCACTCAAGAAAAAGATTTGTGCACTGCATAGCTACAGGAAAGGCATCCACTTCAAGTAGGCAACTCTCAACCAACCTCTACATGATTGGGGCTCTATCTTGTTTATTCACCCTTTCCTAGAATTCACCAAGGTTTACATGCCCTAACCTAGTATTGCCAATATTAGGTAAGGAGTTGGTTAAAATAGATAAGTGCTTGTATCATAGATACTTATACTACATTTTTACTTGAATTCTAGCTTCCAACTTCAATTCCCTAGTTTTGAAAAATCTTGGTAGAGTGTTGCCTAGAAATTCTAATTTTTACTCTCGAGGATCTTAGGAATTCACTCGTCACTAGAGATGGAAGAAAAAACTAGCGTGTATAAATGCACTTACCTATTAAAATGTCACCTAAGAATTGTTTTGTGAAGGGATTCTAATTCTACTTTTGCTTAACTATTCGCCACAATTATGCCTCTTCAAGCTCTAGAAACCCTTAATTCTTGTTTGCAAATGCGTAGAACAACTAAATTCAATAGCCTTTTCCTCTTCATACACATCAGTATTAAATTCACCTCAATCAAATCTATCAATAATTAATGCAAGGTAGGTGGCTCCCTTGGCGCCAACTTCAAATTTGCTTGGTGAAAAAGAGAGTTGAAGTTTTGGTTGGTTTTTAAAACGTTGTTAGAGTTTGGCAAAGGTTTCAAAACCTCAATTGATCCCCACTTCAATCATTTATTTCTTCCATCCTTTTCTTAATGTCAGGGGACTTGAAGCTACGAGTTATGTGTTGGGAGCAGACAAGGTTGTGAGAACCTCATCAAGTTTCAAAAGAGTTGTCACAACTTGCAAAAAATGCCTTTGAAATTTGGGAGGTTTCCTTTCATTCTTCTTTCGATTAAAAAACACAAAGTTCTTGGTTCGGTGTCAAAGTCTGACCAAGTTGTGAGAACCTTGTTGGCTCCTGATAATGGTTTCAAAACCAAGGTAATGAATCACTTTGCTCTTCTTGATGTTATTTTGAAGGACTTCTTTGGAGAAGTAAAATGTTTTAGGAACCTAGGTGGTGTCTGAAAGAGTTTTGGAAAAGCCAACTTAGAGGCTACCACTTACAAAAATACTTGAAGGCATTGAAAGAACATTGAAAAGACAAAAACATGTCAGGGTTAAGGCAAGTTGTGAGAATCCCATCGATGCCTTACATGGTTGTGAGAACCTTGTTGGGTTCCGACGATAGTTTTGAAACTGCCTTAGGAAACTTATTTTAGACAAAATGGTTGTGTTGAAGGATTTTTAGGAGCTCAAGTGGTATGGCTAACAACATAGGAAGACTTGAAGACCCATTGGGCTTAGACTTACCTTTCTAATGAGCAATATGACATTTTGAATGTGAATGAGGAAATTGTGGACCAAAACCAAGGAAACATGGGAGAAACTAGCATCCAAGAAATTCATTAGGAAGAAATGGAGTAGTGCAGTGCTCAAAGTGATATTTGACCATGATCACAACTTTTTAGATAAGAATCTGGGTGGAGTATTCAATAGAGAATTGCTAATGTTTAGCTACAAGAATGCCTATGGTTGCTATATGATGGCCTTATAAAATACAACCTAGAGGAATTCTAGGAGTTCTTGATCCATGACTCCTCCTTGCTCACAATGTGACAATTAGAGAGAGTCAATGAATAGATAGAGGGTCTTCTATTTATTTTGTACAATAATTGAGATATATGCACATGGAATGTAATATCCCAAAAACTCCTCGATGTGAGGCTATTCAATTTTTTTTTATATGATTTAAAAAAAACTACCCTTAAACACCTTGTGTGTGTGTATGAAATAAGTAAATAAAATAATGCATATATAGATAGATGCATGATATATAAAAATTAAATAATGTAATGAATATAACATATCATATTTGCTATCTATTATAGATGTATATTCTATCTTTAGCTATAAAAGATATTATCTTAACTATATTTAATTATATAATATTATCTACTATTTTTTATTTTTTTTAAAAAGGGGTAAAATTTTTATTGAAGATCAGAAACCAGAATTACAACCAAGCCCAGGGCCAAAGCCCAGAAAGAACATAAAATGCCAACAAGACCATGAACCAAATCATTCAGCACCCCTAGTATCCTCAGCAAGAACCCTCCCCAAATCCGAGCTGAGCTCAGGAGGGATTTGAGCCCAATCATCAATCTTCCAATCCACAAGATGCTCTGAAGCCCATTTGGCCAAACAGTCAGCCGACCTATTCCACTCCCGCGGTATATGGACAAAAGACACTCTCTCCATCAGAGACCCAATCTGCAAAATCTGCTGAACCAGAACCGCCAACTGCCAATTTACCTCCAAACTCCTCCCCTTATTCAGTAAGTTAATCAGAACCTGAGAATCAGATTCACAAATTACCCTACGCCACCCCAGCTCGTAGGCCCTCCTCAAAGCATAAAGAATCGCCCAACCTTCCATAAAATTAATAGTCTGTGTCCCCATATGAATGGAGAAAAGGAACACCACCGAACCCGAGGAATCCCGCCCAACCCCTCCAACCCCAGCTGGGCCAGGATTTCCCCTAGACGAACCATCAGTATTAACCTTCAAGGTTCCCGCAGGGGGAGGAACCCAGGACCCCTGCCTCTGCACCCGCTGCCTCACACGACTATCCTTCCGTCCACAAGAGGCCAACGGGGAAAACCCTTGTATACCCAATCGGGCCACCACCTCAGCATCCTTCTTTTCCAAAGGCAGCTCCACATCTCCTTTGGCTTGGATAGTCTCCTGGATCATCCCAAGAATTCTGCACCACACCTGCTGAACTTGCAACACTTCACCCCGAAAAATTCTCCTATTCCTTTCAAGCCAAATCTGCCACAGCAAAAAAATTGGGCCAGCCAACCACACATCCTGCAAAAAGGAAGCCCTCGAGGGAGGCCTGCCCAAGCTATTCCAGAACTCAACTAAAGATGAGGCATGGATACAAGGATTTCCCCAAACACTCCACCAGAAATGCCAGAGTTGCAGGGAGAAAGGACACCGGAAGAAAAGGTGCGAAGAGTTTTCCTCACCTTTCCCACACATCACACACATAGACGGTCCCTGAAAGCCACGCATCTGAATCTTGTCCCAAGTCAGGCACTTGTTCCAAGCCAAAATCCAAGCAAAGCAATTACATTTCGGCCAAGAAAACTTATTCCAAACCTTCTTCCACCACGAAACTTCCTCCCCCTCAAACCTTTGAGAGAATAACCTCCGATATCCAGACGCAACCGTGTAGTGCCCCTTTGGATTAGGAGACCAAGCAAGAATATCCTTGTCCCTTAAAGGATTACATTGTCTGGTCAGAAGAATACTATGAAGAAGCCTACAATCCTCTTCCATGCCCATAATCGGCCACTCCTCAGGAGTCATCCATCTAGAACTCACAAGTTGGCCCTGGTATGAAATTACCTTAAAATCACTTACCCGTGTCCAGCCAACATCCTCGAATCTCCTACTCAAAGCCATCAATTCAGGGAACTGAGAAAGGATGGGAGGGTACCCATCCCAGGAATCGTACCAAAATTGAACCTCCATCCCCCTCCGACAAATCCAAAATAAACCATCCTTGATAAGCCTCGCTCCCTTCTTGAGGGTAGCCCAAACAGCTGAGCCCTTACCTAACAGGGGATAACGAGGAATATCCTCTCCAGGAGTACCCCGAAGGTACTTATAGGACAGGATCCTAGCCCAAATCCTATCCTTCTCAGTGCACCATCTCCAATAAAGCTTTGCTGCCAACGCTATCCCAGCCAGAGAGGAATGTCTCAACCCCAAACCCCCAAGCTGCTTAGGACAGCAAACAGTATCCCACTTAACCAAACTCCACTTGGAAGTCATCACGCTACCAGCCCATAAAAACTGCCTTGCCAAAGAGTCCAACTCATTAACAAAACCCATCGGAGCCACCTGAAGCATACACCGATAAATAGGGAGAGCCTGGACCACGGATTTCAACAATTGCACCCGCCCAGCAAAGGACAACCACCGATTGGTCCAATGGGTAACCTTCAAACGAAATTTATCCAGAATAGGCTGCCATGACTCCCTCGATAATCTGCCCACCGAGATAGGAACCCCAAGGTAGGACATAGGAAGGGACCCAATCTGAAAACGAAGAATTTGTGCAATTCGCCTCTGTATAGGATTTGGAGTATTAAAGAAATAAATGGAAGACTTATCTTCATTGATTGCTTGACCTGAGGCCTCAAGATACATATCCAACACCCGCCGAATATTAGTAGCTTCCCTAATAGTAGCCATCCCCATCAAGGCAGTATCATCTACAAACTGTAAGTGGGACGAAGGAGGTAAGTTGCCACCCCACCGCCACCCCTGAATGAGCCCCAACTCCACTTGGCTCCTCAGAAGGCGCCCCAAGCCTTCCACAAGCAAAATGAAAAGGTAAGGGGAAAGAGGATCACCTTGTCTTATCCCACGTGTTGCCTCAAACAACTCCGAGTGCATCCCATTAGATAACACAGAGAAAGAAACAGACGTGATACAACTCATGACCCATTGGATCCAATCTTCCCCAAAACCGAAAGTAGCCAGGATCCTCTGAAGAAAAGACCATCGGACTCTGTCATAAGCCTTTGCCATGTCCAACTTGATAAACATAGCCTTAGCCCTAGAGTTAGCCATAGAATGGATGGTCTCAATAGCCAAAACAATACCATCCAGAATCTGCCTGCCTTCCACAAAACCACTTTGCTCCTCAGATATTAGTAACGGCAACCACTTTTTCAGCCTATTCGCAATCAGCTTCGAGATAATCTTATACACCACATTACACAAGGATATAGGCCGAAAGTTGCTCATCCTATCCGCACCATCACACTTCGGGATAAGAGCCAGGAAAGTGGAATTCAGAGCCTTTAACATCTGCTTATTCCGCTGCGACTCCTTGACCACTTCTAATAAATCCAACTTGATGATCTCCCAAAACTCTTGGAAGAACTCAACCGGGAAACCATCGGGGCCAGGGGCCTTTCCTTTCTTCATTTGGAATACCGTCCCCTCTAATTCTTCAAGAGTGATCTCCCCCATAAGATCCCTTCTCATCTCCTGAGACACCAATTGGGGTATGCAAGAAAGGACCTGTGCCTCCCCCACCACACTCCCCTGCAAATCCTCTCTAAAAAGGGTAGAGAAATAATGGACGGCCTCATCAGAAATACTCTGAAAAGAATTCAACCTCTCTCCCCCGTCTGAAATCAAAACAGGAATAGAGTTACCATGCCTCCGCGCCTTCACCGAATTGAAGAAAAAGGCAGAATTTTTATCCCCCTCCTGAAGCCAGTCAATCCGAGATTTTTGTTTCCAAAAGATCTCCTCCCGTAATTCCCACTCCTCTAGAACTTTCAAAGCCCTAGATTCCTCCTGCAATAGAGCCTCAGACACCCCCTTCTCCCTCATCAACCTCGTAATACCATCCAGCTTAACTTGTGCAACAGACTTGGCCTTAAAAATATTCCCAAAACATTGCTTATTCCAACGTTTAATCTTATATTTAACAAATTGAAGAAGCTTAGTAAAAACATACATTGACGTACCAAAAGAAGGTCTTCCCTCCTGCCACCACTGAGCAACATAATCACGGAGATCAGGGTCCCGAAGCCACATAAGCTGGAATTTAAAAGAGGGTTTATGGGTCCGCCCAACCATGCTGATAGAAAGCTTAATGGGCCAGTGGTCCGAACTCCTCCAGTCCAAAATCTCTGAGCAAGTAACCCACCTATCACCCACCCAAAAGCAAGAAACCATAAACCGATCTAGCCGCTCTGCAATACCATTTTCTCCTGAGCGTCGATTATTCCAGGTAAAGTGTCCATTACTTGGCTTGATATCAACAAGATTCAAAGCAGAAATATTATCCTGAAAGAGGAAAGCAGAAGCCTCCAATCTCATGGTACCCCCCCGCTTCTCAGCAATTTCAGTGATAGCATTGAAATCTCCCCCAATAATCCATGGCAAGTAAGGGTTCATACTTCGCACATACCTAATATTTGACCACAAAAGCTGCTTCCCCTGCAAATCAACAGGCGCATAAATGTTGGAGAAAAGTACTACTTCCCCCGATTCATAACAAGAGGCCACCATAGAGATAGAGGACTTGAAAGAAAACCACCAAAGGGGGCAAATCTTCTGAGGGTTCCATAAGCAAGCAACCCCTCCAGAGGCACCCAAAGCCCCTATGCACTGGCAATCCCCATTCATCCAAAGCTTAGGCATAATACCCATCATACCATCCACCGAGAGCTTAGTCTCCTGTAAAAAAAGAATATCAGGACACTGACTTCTAACTAAATTCCGAACAGCTTTTTGTCGAGGGCCACTGTTCAAGCCCCTAACATTCCAGGATAGTACAATCATTTCAAAGGGCTGGTGAAGTGCGAGTCCAGAGTCTTAACTGACCCTGATTCCACCAAATTTTCCCCTATCATCTTAATCTTCTCCAGGTCCTTCTTCCTGCCCAACTTAGAACCTTTCTCCACTCCTCCTTTCTTAAAGTCTTTTTGAAGGATGCCTAATTGAGGAGCCGTCTTATTGCTTTTTCCCCCCACCGAACCAGCTTTCTGTTCAGGGAAAGACCCAACCACTTTGTCTTTCACCACCCCACTACCTGATTCTCTTTGAGCCTCTACCCTTAAGTCTGAGTCCATCTGCAAAGATCCCACTGCCTGAGGGGCCAGGGAAACCCCAGGGCTGCTCCCCTCTTGGCCAAAGCCTCCCCCCTCCAGCTCAGCACCCTGAACAACCGAATCCACTCCCAACTGATGACTTGCCAATTCCAGCTCCACAGGCTGCCCTTGCTGCTCCGCATCCAGCTTGCCCTGATCCAGATCAACCAACCCTGGATTCACCTCTTGCTGGCTAAGACCCTCCAACACCTCTCTAAGAAATCCTAAGTTATAAGAAAGCCATCCTCATCCTGCCTCCATCGAAGGAAGGTCAATTAGACATCTTTTACTCATTCTAAAAGGTTCTCTCTTCCGAGCCAGCCTGGCAAGGGGAAAGCAAATGTCATTACCATGACCCAGGACCAAGCCTTGGACAGGGCCTTTCCCCTTATCCATCCCCGAAGGATTCCTAGGTGGCAGAGAAGAATTAGTCTCCATAGGCTTGGCCCTTGGGCATCTACGCAGTAAGTGACCATACTCATGACACAACCGACATCTAAAAGGTAAAGTCTCATAATCAAGTTGTTGAACCCATGAGTAAGAGCCAGCACACACTTCTAAAGAATCTGGCAAGGGTTTACTTAAATCAATTTCCACACAGAAACGGGCAAATGTCATTACCTTTTTGAACTGTGTCTGTTGCGAAGAACCAACAGGTTTACCAAGCATTGAGGCAAGTAAATGCAGAACATCCTCCCGCCAACACTCAACCGGTAACCTCGGCAATCTAACCCAAACTGGCACCCGACTAGGAATCTCCTCAGCCGGGTTGAATCCTGCATGCCACGGCTTGATAAACAAGCCCACCTGGTTGTAAAAGTAAGGGCCTCCTTCGAAAACCTTGATCCTATCCGCCATGCAGTCAAACGTGACCATGAAATAGTTATTAGCAAGGAGCCGTATCTCCATCTCTCCTAATGGCATCCAAGTCCTTCGGGCCCAGGTCTCCAAAAACTGCAATGAAATCTTCAGACCCAAAAATTTACAATACAACGAATGTCTTGAGTAGTACTCAATATCATCCGCGAGCATCTCCATCGGGATCACAACATTCGGCCTTTCCTTGCACCTTTCAAGACAGCCGTTAACCTTTGGGACACGAAACCCTCCTGACAAACCCGCCTCATTCTTATCCACATTCTGAGAAAAAAGAGAATTATCGTGCAGACGAGACCCCGAAGGCAAGGGATGCGACCCAAGAGCAGATCGAAAATCCAGCTTAGGTCCCTCCCCCGAAGGCTCCCCAGACTCCATTGAGAAGAAAGAAACAGCAGCGGAGATCCAAGCCCTCAACGGACACGGGAGCCCAAGCTCCCACTCGGGGGAAAGCCCCCACACACACCCACCAAGGATTGGCTCCCACAAAACCCACAACACCACCCCTCGCAAGCTCCAACCTCAGACCCCACCACTCCACCACACCCCTCACCTCAGCACCCCACAGCCCCACTCGCAGCCCCAAACTTCACCCCACCGCACCACCCCACACCACTCCACAGCCGCCACCCACGCAGCCCCACACCAAAAAGACAGCAGGCAACGCCTTCAGCCAACCCAACGGCCCCCACACTGCAGATAAGCCACGCACCCCGCCAGGAGATCCACCCACGACGTCCCTACACCAGCGGCACCAAGGGAAATCTGGCAAAGACCACGGGCCCCCAAGAAGAACAGGAAAACGTGCTCAGGCAACGAGGAAAAACCCCCAACCAACAAGAACTCACCCTCCCCAAGCTAGCGCCTGAGACAAGAAAAATCGAGAAAAAGCGGGCTAGGCACGGCCCTAGCTCGGCTCGCCAGACAGTCGCCATCCTCCCAAGAAAAACCAAAATCTCTACTATTTTATTTATTAAAGTGTATAGCTATTTTCTATTTTGTTTATTAAAACATATTATTATTTCCTTAAAATTATTATTTATTATAGTTATAATAATACTTGTATAGAGTTATTAAACTTTTTTATGTGGAGTATATATTTTATTTGTTTGTACTTTTATTTTTTGTTTTGTGGACTCTTTTATAGTTTTTTTAGTATGTTCATCTGGTTACACTTGTGGTCTTACATTCCACCTCTTACTATAATTTTACATAGATATGCATTTTTTAAATTAATACATTTAAAATATTAAAAAGACAAAAGAATCAACTGATATTTTTAAAGTGTGATTAAGAAAAGAAAGGATCATACTAGCTAATATTAAGAATAAACTTTATACATAATTTACCCTTAACATTATTTAATATTTACACTCACACTTTAAAGATCAACATGTTATTTATAATCAATATTTATTTATTAAAGTCTGCCTGGGTAGTGGAGTTGGCTTGGGCCGTGGGTTTGCTCCCCATAAGTCTTGGGGTCAACCCCTCCCTCCCTTGGTTGACTAGTGGACCTATATGCGGGCTATGGCGTCCACCCTAGGGTACCCAAGGGACGCTGGGTTGCGTCGTAGGGACACCCCTCCATAAAAAAAAAGAAATTATTTATTAGAGGTTTCTAAATAATTTTTTGAGGATGATGGTATGCTTTTTGATTCCTCTTTATTAAAATTCAAAATTTTGAAGTACAATTGAACCATTGATCTTAAATGACTTTGACTAACCCTTCAAATGACTTTGACGACTTTAATTTAATGTATACTTATTTATCATAATATCTTCTTAAAAAAAGGGGCAACAAATATTTTAACTACTCTATAAAAAGCAAAAAAACAAAAAATAAAAATAAAGAGGCCAACGGAATTACTTAAAGCTGGTCCCATAATGCAGCATAAAATCTTTATTTAGGTGGGCATTAATATTCTTTTTATTAATTTTTTAAAAAAGGGGACCTCCTTGTGAGAGCCGCCTGCAAAGCTCCCCACCTTCACGTGTCTTAAATTTATTGATTGAGACAAAAATAAATTTAAAGGGAAAAATAGTTATTTTCATACCCATCATTAAATAATGACCTTAAAAGCTCTGTTTAAAATTCAACGACTTCCTAACAAGCCTAGTCAGAAAGTTTCAACTCCTTACTACATATATTAAGCTGTCTATGGCCTGTAATTTTCATACCCACCATTTAATAATGACCTTAAAAGCTCTGTTTAAAATTCAACTACTTCCTAACAAGCCTAGTCAGAAAGTTTCAACTCCTTACTACATATATTAAGCTGTCTATGGCCTGTAATCTTCATGCAAATGCCAAGAGCGAGCTTAAGTCTTAACTGGGGCAATTGCGAAGAAAGATCGTAAGTCATAAGTGGGCTTCTCTGGGCAAATAAGACACGCAATTGGCCAACAAGGAGGCATGAGCGAAGCGCGTTCAAATTGACGGTGTCTTTGTTCTTGTTCTACTTTTTGTTTATTTTAAATCTGCGGCGTCTTTACTTTTAAATTGTATGTATATTCTTCCGTGGATTTTTGCATGATTAGTGAATATCTGAGAGGCTTAGATCAATAGACACCGATTGGGCATTGGATCTCGGTAATTGTTAAATGCATATATAGTGGGGCGGGGCAGCTGATGATCTACAAGGTGCATTGGATTGGACACATTGCGCGATTGAGTGCTTCTGATACCTAATTCTCTGTTGTATCTCTTCTGCAATGGAGAATAATGGCGGCAGCAGCGAGTATGTTCCCAAGAACATACTCATCACAGGGGCAGCAGGCTTCATAGCCTCCCATGTGGCTAACAGGCTTGTGAAAAAGTACCCACAATACAAGATTGTGGTATTGGACAAGCTGGACTACTGCTCCAATCTGAAGAACCTGAAACCATCCAGGCAATCCCCTAATTTCAAGTTTGTGAAGGGAGACATTGGCAGTGCAGATCTGGTGAATTATCTTCTCATTACAGAGAAAATTGACACCATCATGCACTTCGCAGCCCAGACCCACGTGGACAATTCGTTTGGCAACAGTTTTGAGTTCACCAAGAACAACATCTATGGCACTCATGTTCTTCTAGAGGCGTGCAAGGTCACTGGGCAGATAGCAAGATTCATTCATGTCAGCACTGATGAAGTCTATGGTGAAACAGAGAAGGATGCCATTGAGGGTAATCATGAGGCCTCTCAGCTTTTGCCCACAAATCCTTACTCTGCAACTAAGGCAGGTGCTGAGATGC
The DNA here is from genome assembly GCA_007258455.2 of Sequoia sempervirens. NCBI lineage: Eukaryota > Viridiplantae > Streptophyta > Pinopsida > Cupressales > Cupressaceae > Sequoia > Sequoia sempervirens. Next base: position 13,203 of record VDFB02267661.1, on the reverse strand, counting down.
TGGTCATGGCCTATGGGAGATCGTATGGCTTGCCTGTGATTACTACACGAGGGAATAATGTTTATGGCCCCAATCAATTCCCAGAGAAGCTCATTCCCAAATTCATTCTTCTGGCAATGCAAGGTGAGTCTCTTCCTATCCATGGTGATGGATCCAATGTTAGAAGTTATTTATATTGTGAGGATGTAGCGGAGGCATTTGAGGTTGTTTTGCATAAGGGTGAAGTTGGGCATGTTTATAACATTGGTACTAAGAAGGAAAGGAGGGTTATAGATGTAGCTAAGGATATCTGTAAGCTTTTTTCATTGGATCCACAGAGGGTTATTAAGCTTGTAGACAATAGGCCTTTCAATGACCAGAGGTATTATTTGGATGATAAAAAGCTGAAGGATCTGGGGTGGTGTGAGAGAACCAAATGGGAAGAAGGGCTGCAGAAAACAATGGAGTGGTACATTAGCCACCCAGATTGGTGGGGTGATGTTTCTGGGGCTCTTTTGCCTCATCCAAGAATGCTTACAATGGCAGGGGTTGAGAAATATACAGAAGGGCATGATGGGGTAGAAATGGTTTTCAACAATGGTGTTCAGGAAAATTGTATGGTCAATTCCTCAAATGGCCTAATTCAGAAGCCCGCCTATAAGTTTTTGATCTATGGACGGAATGGTTGGATTGGTGGGCTTCTAGGCAAGATATGTGAGAAACAGGGCATAGCATTCGAGTATGGAAGTGGTAGATTGGAGAATCGGTCTCAGATCCAGATGGACATAGAGAATGTTAAGCCTACTCATGTCCTAAATGCTGCAGGTGTCACAGGTAGGCCTAATGTTGACTGGTGTGAGTCTCACAAGCCCGAGACTATCCGGACCAATGTGGCAGGTACTTTGAATTTAGCCGATATTTGCAGGGAGCATGATCTTTTGCTTGTGAATTTTGCAACTGGCTGCATTTTTGAATATGATGAAGCCCACCCTGAGGGAAGCGGTATTGGATTCAAGGAGGAAGACAAACCCAACTTCATTGGCTCTTTCTATTCCAAAACGAAGGCAATGGTAAGATTTTTTACTTGATTTAGATTGATTTTGTCCTCCTACGTTATGCAATTGCCCTTTTCACCAGAGCGTTTGGGCAAAGGCCTAATTTGAATTCAGTTCATTGTTTTTTAATCTTTCTTTTTACAAATACAGCATGTGATTATTTTATTGTTTTGTGTTCAAGAATGTCGGAATGTTTGTAAAACCTACAACTGGTGAATAGTTTTGTGTTTAGATTTGTGCCATATTGTAGTATATCAGAATGTCTATTAGCACTGCTCATGGTCTGTTCTGTTTTTATTGCATTGTTCATTAGACTAATTTCAGCCTATCTGATCATATTTTGTTATTCTATTCATCTTTTGCCATTTGAGTTGAGTCGGAAGATATATCCAACATTGCTCACAAGTCAATCCTTGTTTCTGCATTCAGGTAGAAGATTTATTGGAGAATTATGAGAATGTTTGTACTCTCCGGGTTCGAATGCCTATCTCATCAGACCTGAATAATCCCCGCAATTTCATCACAAAGATCACCCGGTATAACAAAGTTGTGAATATACCAAATAGTATGACAATCCTTGATGAGTTGCTGCCACTGTCAATTGAGATGGCAAAAAGGAATTGCAAGGGCATATGGAACTTCACAAACCCTGGTGTTGTGAGCCATAATGAGATTTTGGAGATGTACAGAGATTATATTGATCCTAGTTTCAAGTGGAAAAACTTCACTCTTGAAGAGCAGGCAAAAGTGATAGTGGCCCCCCGGAGTAATAATGAGCTGGATGCAACTAAACTAAAGACAGAATTTCCACAGTTGCTGTCAATAAAAGATTCCTTGTTGAAATATGTTTTTGAGCCCAACAAGAAGACAGGCTTGGCAAATTGAGTCCAGAACATATTGAGCTTTTATTGTTCCCAAAGGCTATATTGGGGACTATTCATTAGGTTCTGTGGCTCTTGGGATTATTTTTTCAGGTCCTCGATGGAATCATTTTAACAAAAGGGATATAACTAGGCAGGTTTTACTATTCTTGCATCGTACTATATTCTAGATTCTAAAATTGTTAGGTGATACTTATTGTTCATGACAGTGAAGCCCTCACTGCAGGCACTTTTAGGGTATGCTATGTTCATCTATATTAACGCTGTTGTTTATTTTTGTGGAGGAAGTCCTCATTGCTTAGAAAACATTTTTTAGGTTAATGGTGAAGAATTGTATTCCTTTATTGTTTAGAACAGATTCTATCTGGGCTTACTCAACTTTGGCTGAAATTAAGGCCATTGATGTTTTAACTTATTTAGTAAATGTAACTTTACTGCATCTGCAGTGGTTAATTTACATGTTCATGCTACATTGGCCTCACAGCATCAGCTTGATGATTGATTATCTTTTCCTTTTATTTTAATTCAAGTTTCTTATTCGGAAATATAAGAGATTCTCTCCCTTGAATTCATTATTGCTGTTTATGACTTAGTATATTTCATCTGTGATCATCTGAAAGGAATTCTCAATTCTGAAGTCAGTGCATGTTTTATATTGTTTTCCAGGTTATCATGTAGCTGCATTCTTCTTCTACTTTTTTGCATTACACAATGGAAAGGCCATGTTGTTTGTTTCAGATCAATGAGTATTGCCATAACATAAGTCTCTTGTTGAAATACTCTCTTCATCCAAATTCTAGGCTTTATCTGATTGCTACTTTCATCCTATGATGTAAAGCTTGCTGATAACCAGTACCTGTTTTCATTACTAAATGCATCTAGTTGGAGAGATTTAGCACCACAATCAAAGTGTTGCTGGTAGGCAATCATCACCAATGACAGCTAAATGTCTCAGTAATTTTCCATGGTCTTTTGTCATAACTTTACTTATTTTTGCCCGCCCTTGTTTGCTTTAGAATCTAGACATCTGTATGTTATAGTGCAACTGATGGAATTGGAGTAGTGCATCCTGGAAAGCCCACGGTTAGACTCTCTATCATGCCTTATATTGTATCATAGTCTACTTTATTTGACCGATTAATCGAAGAAATCTCAGGCAAGGTATTTGGCAGCTTTACTTCCCTTTCATACAACATTTTCTGTCTATCAGCATATTCCAGTCCCATTTGGCCTTTCCCAATTTTTGAAATTGTTAGTACAATTATCTTAATGTTTTTTTCCTCCCTGTTCCTGATCTTAGGTCTTCTTATACAATTGTTTTGTTGATATTCTACCTTTGCGTCTTTATTGCTGTTTGTGCCTGTGGATCATTCCAGTGGTTTGTTATACAAGTAAAAGTTTGGAGCAGTTAATATTATAGAGGCATAAGTTGTGATTTTTATGATAAATTGTGACTTTGCATGCAGACTGATTTTTTCATCCAAAAAAGTGTGTTATTAAAGAAAAAGATTAAAAGAGTTTTGACCTGATAAATCATGAATTCCCATGTTTTTTTGGCAAAATTTTTTTTAGGATTTCTGGATTTTTTTTTCTGGTTGTCCTGATTTCTGTGGCAATTTTCTGAATTTTTCCTAACCCTAACCAATTTTTTCCCCTAATCCTAACTCATTTTTTTCCTGATTAAATCCCAATTAATTGAAACAATCTTTATCTTTTTGGTTTGTTGATTATAGAGATTTTTGCTAGTATGCTTAATATTGTACTTCATCTCCAATAGCAGACAATATGTATCTCTTATAAATATAAACCATACAATTGAAATATCATATGAGGTTATGTTTCATTTGATTTGAATATCTTCACCTTTATAAATTATAGGGTTTTTTGTTTACCAATCAAGAAATCAAAACCAAAATGGTTAGACAAAGGAACTATGCAAAACCCTACTCTTAGGTGTTATTAAATCTTTGCAGCATCTACTAGTTTTGTGGCTAGCGCAAAGGCTCATCAGTAAGTCTGTTTTGCATTCAAGGGAGGTATATTCTTTTGGCTGAATTTCCAATATAAATAAAAAGCAAAACGTTCCCTGGTAAATAAGAAATGATGAATATCTCGGTGTCCTGAGCTTAGCTCTGATGTGGTTTGTGCAGAGTGCAACACAACTTTCTCATGTGATAAACTTCAGTTGTGTTATGTTTACAAGTCTTTCGAAAGTACTGTGCACCGAAATTTCCATTATAGTACCAGCTTTGATTGCTTTTCAAGGCCAAATTAATCTAATACTTTACATGTCTCCAAATTCACTTCATGCAGATCAGATTTTTTTCAATCATTTTATCAAAAGCTGATTAAACACTTATGGATTTTATTTATTGTGAAGATTAATATTTCACTTGCCTAAAACAATATTTTGTATTTGGATGGACATTTCTTTATATTCTAAACCCTTTCTTTCATATTTCATTCTCTAAATGCAAACAAAACTTTATGGTTTGGAAGCACTTCACATCTTAACCTGCTCACAAGATTTGTTTGACCAGACCAATTTTGTTTTATCAATTTGGACCCTCAAAATTCCCCAATGACATCTGCGCATGTTTTAATCTGGCAAATAAGGGCTCAGTTTACTGTGTGCTGGTTAGAGTTGTTATTAAGACCTCCAATAAACATTCTGATCTGAGGTTCAATACATTTCAATATGAAGAATCAAGTTTCATATTTACTTGCTTGAAATTTTATTATTTTGTACTGGCAAAACACAGCCCTAGCTTGTTGACTCTGCATATTAGGCTAGACAATACAGAGTAAAAGCTAACAAGAGAAGCTACTAACATAGAATTCCACAAGATTCAATCATGTGTATAAGTCTAGTATAGAGAAACAACTCGCAACCAAGAAAGCATTACAAAGATACAAGCCATGAGGCAAGGAGATTGAAAATGCACCATGGGCACTGTTAAGCTATGTGGGGAGTGAAACAAGTGTTGTGCTTCCTAAAATAAACAAGCTAAATTCAAAACTAAGTGTTAAAAAGCTCCTTCTGTATTTTTCTCAATACCTTTACTTCACACCTTATTTGCAATCTTAGAATTTGCTCTTTTGGCTTATAATGATGACTTTTGCAGTGACTTCTTATGAGCCCACTTTATCTTCTGCTTCCTTTTAAGTGATTTTCTTGTACAAGCATTGGAAGAGTGAAAAAAAAGTCTTCTGCTATGAGTTTTTTCTCAATTGTGTCCATTAACTCAGTAAACTTGGTGGTTCCAAAGATATGGCATTTCAATTTCCAAGCTAAATTTGAATTTTTGAAACTTATGGCCACTAGTTCTCTCTATCTTTTACTCCTGATTTTTCATTAATGTTTAGAATTGCTTTATTTTCAATAAATTAATATGCATATAGGTAACATTTTCATTGCAAATTAGCTGTTGCACACTAATTGTAATGCCACATCCATGTGGCATGGTCAGTTTAAAACACCTCACAAGGGAGTTGCTTGGCATTACAAATGATATTTTATTTTCTCTTCTTTTTCATGGTTGGACCATATAAATTTGGGAGAGAAATTTTCATTGTTCCAATGGTGAAGAAAATTTTAATATAAAAAGTGTGGAGATCAGTTATCAGACACAAGTGTGTAGAAGACTGTAATACCCCATCGTTCGTGTAAGACTATAAAAGGACCTTTCCTTTTCTTTTCCTTTTCCCAGATTTTGTAAGGTTCAGTGATCAGATAAAATCTTGAGAACCTTGTAACTGAATATCATGGTTTATATTTGAGTTGTTTTGCAAACTGATAAAAATTATAACTGATTATGATATCTTTATACATGCATTATGAATATAATATTCTATGTATATTAACCTACCCTATTAACCATCAATTAGGACTAGAGTCTTGATTGTAAATTATTGTCCTAACCCCTTACTACCACAGGATGGAATTGGATTACACCTTTTACTTAATAAAGGTACTCAAATTAAGTTTCTAAGATTCTTGATCTTGATTTTTAATATAAAAAACTAACTTTTTTTTAGAATCAAAGCAATTTGTGTTGAGTAAAAAAGTATTTTTTAAATTAATTATTTAATTAATTAGTTATTTTTTCACACTAATTATTTAAGCTTACTTAGGTTGTGTTTTTTCAAGTCATAGGACGAGGACACATGTTATGGTCTGATTTTATCTTCACCTAAAGTTTCATCTAGGATTTTTTTTGTTTTTTTCTTATTATAAAGATTCATTATTGTATAATTCATTTTAGTATACATTCGTAATGATTCATGTTTTTTTTGGATCAATAGTCTCTTTGGCCTCCATAGCAATTTTTATTAGTTTTTCTCTCTTCATATGATAAGTATTTAATTGCAAATGATCTTTGGGAGTTTCAGGGTTGAATAATAAACTTCAACATAGTATCAAAACTTTAATCTATAATTCTCTAACAATTTTTTTAGAGATTCAGTCTTAAGTAATCAAATGGTGTATCTTGAAGCAAAATGGACCTCAATATTGCATCCAAAACATCCAAAAACTTTAATTTTTTTAATCCAAATGTTGAAATTTGAGTTCCAAATATTTGAGGCCAAAAACAATTTGGTCCTAAAATCCATGCATGAGAAATCCATATAATGGTACAGCTATGACCTTGCCAATATTAACCATGACCTTGCTATTATTAAACCTGAAAAAATGTCCTACATTGTCATTGGTACAATTTGCTTTAATTCTATTTTTTAATATTTTAAATGATGAACACACAATTATACTAAGAGGGGGTGGGTTGAATCAATATAATACAATCTTTTACTTTTTCAAACTAACAACCACAATAATATCAATTGCACAATATCATTCACATAAGATCTTACAATTATGCAATACAAGAACAAATGATTTATGTGGAAAACCTTATGGGAGAAAACCACAACAAAATATTGCTTGACATTAAATTTTTTTACAATCTTTGTAGGCACCAACCTACAGGAGACACCAATACCCACTTGTAGGATTTGTAGGCACCGACCCACTGGAGACACCAATACCCACAATTGAGCACTAACTTAGCAAGAGACACCAATCTCTTTGATATGAGAGATCAACCTCATCAATATGGGGCACTAGCCTCTCCAATATGAGGCACCAACCTCTTTAATAGAATCTTGTCTTCTTGAGAATAAATTTTCTTTACAAATAGTCTTTAATGATCTTTTATATTCTCGTCAAAATATTCACACACAAATCTGCATATATTCTCTTTCTTAAATAGTCATACACAAATCTGCATATATTCTTCTTCTTAAACCTTCTCGTTCTTGAATGACATATCTTTGTGTCTCACACACTTCCCTTCTTCACAAATTTGCTTTTATGATATTAAATGTATTCCAAACTTCTCACACATTTCTTATTCCCTTTTGTATCTTCATACTTCTATGAAAAGATACATCCTTTCAAAGATAATGACCCTTCAAATAGTCATGATTCCTCTTAAATAATAATTATTGTTTTTTCAAACTTGATCCCTGCCTTTTTACACATATCCACAATAATATATTTTTATCCTCCACACGCTTCTCTCTTGACTAATAGATCTTCCTTTCATTCTTTACATCTCAAGGAAGAGTTGCATCTATTTGAAAAAAAATAACTTTTTAAAAGGATAATGTCTTTTTGTTAAGACTAATTGTTTCCTTTTAATACTTTTTATTTCTCCATTTTATTTCTCCTTAATGGATGCCTCTGAATGATTTTCTATTATTTTCTTATTCTTCAATGGTCATAGCTTCTCAACATGTCCCTTGACTATTCTTAACCAAATCTTCAATTAATAATATTCATTCACTTCATTCTTTTATATTACTATTATTTACTTCATGTGACATATTCTAATTCCATACACTTCTTCTTTGAATGATAAAACCTTCCTCCCTTTTTTTAATTCCTTATTCACTCTTGAATAATAAAATTCTCCCACACATAACATCTCATGGAATGACTTCTCTTATATATCTTGTCTCATCATGAGAGACAACTCTTTACCATACCCTTGTCATGACTTTTGGTTAAAACTAATTATTTATTTATTCAGTTAATTTCTTTATCATGTAAAAAGTGCTTTATAATATATGTTCTATTCATTCTCTTATTCCTTTATTGAATTTGATTTAATTCATCATTGATATATATTTCATTTCATGATTGATATATCTTTTGTTGCTCCACTCACACACTTCATCTTTTATCCACTCTTCTCAATATGATTTTACTTGGACTTCAAACATCGATTAGTGACCTTTGTTCATCATATGATTTCTTCTATTGACAAAGTTCTCTTCTCACCTTTGACATCAATGACAATATTCTAACAATCTCTCATACTCTTTTGACATCAACGATAATCAATTCCAACAATCTCCCCCTTTGTCATTGATGGAAAACATAATTCTCCCCCTTTCTTTAACTCTCCCCTTTGTCATCAATGAAAAAGGGATGTAACACACTTTTCTCTACAAATAGATCACAAGAAACATCCATTCATATTCTTTGTGGTCAATACTTCTCCCTGTCAAATATTCTTATGCTCCCCCTTTCTCCACCACACTATCCTTTGTTTCCATATTTCCTGGGTGGCATATTTTCTCTATAGCTGTCCAAAACTAATTTGGATCATTTTCTCAAATTTAACAAATCAAGAGTTTGTTTAGCTATCTCATTATTCTCTACACATCTTCAACTCTTCCTTCTTTATTCATGGTTGTTAAATGAATAAGGTCATCCTTTTGACATCAATGACATCATTCTCCTTTTCCTATAGCTCTCCTAAAGAATCTTCATCAACTGATCTATCTTTGAATTCTCTTCTCCTCATGAACTTAGTGATACCTCTTGTGCATGAAGTGTAGTTTGCAAAAGTATAGATTTCTTCTCTTGATCTTGTTTCCTCTTCGAAAATTCAGTAGGTTCTTTCCTTTTCTTAACCATGGTTTCCTTTTTCTTTCTCAGTTTAGATTATGTAAGATACCTTCTACATAATCTTGCTTTATTCCCATAGTTGTTGCAATTATAGCATATGATATTATATTCTACTAATGGAGAAAATGAGTTATAGTTCCCTTTTGTCCACCCATAAGAAACTTCTATTTTTGTTCCAACCATAATTATATCTCACATGTGCTCTACAATCTCTTGCCTTATGACTAAAATGATTGCATGAAAAGAAATAGCTACAAAAGGAACTTTTGAACCAGGTCATATGAGGTTGTATCCAAGGGAAAGACCTTTTGAATGTATTGTTATCCTTTTTGTCTTTGAGAAGATTATTTTTTTTGTGGAGCTTGACTCTCTTTCTTCTTGTTGCTTTCACTTTTGATAAGCCTTTCTAGGGCTTCAACATACCTCTTTGGTTCTTCATTTGACTTCTTTGGCACCTCTTTGGAGTCTTCTTTATTTTTCATCTAATTTTTTACATCCAAGACCTTTCTTGTTAAACATTGACCTTTGTTCATTAATGATATCATCTAGTATCTCGACACTCTTCTCAACTTTTAGACTTTTGTTTAGCTTAATATTTATCTTCTCTAGTTCCTTCCTCAAAGAAACTATCTTGGAATCTAACATTTCACAATCTTGTTCCTTTTCTTTTAATTATTTTCTAACCTCTTCTTCAATTTAAATTTTTAGATCAATGATCATGTTTTAAATTCTTTAAGATCGTGTGATAATTTTTCTTTAAATTCACTATCCTCTTGAATTTGCTATTTTTGTTGCTTGTTCTTTTTCCTAAAACTCTTGATTTCACCTAGGGTAGAAATAAGTTCTACTTCTAGATCAAATACTCCTTCATCTTCACCATTTTCTTCTTATAAGTTCATATCAACATTCTCTTCATATTCTTTTGATTCCTTTTCTTCTAAGTTCACCTCTTCTTTTCTTTCACTCACAAGGTTGTTTTCTCTTTTGAAGATATCATATTTTTCTTTTTTTTCTGTTGCCATTTGTGTTCTACTTTTCACCCCATCATTTTTTCTTGCTTCTTTGTCATTACATGCATTTGGTTTTGTTGGTGCTCTTTTATCAATGCTCTACTTGGTATCACCTTTTCCCTTATTTCCTTTTCTTCTTTCCATGTGTGCTCCTTTAGATCTACCTTCAAGTGGTTAAACTATATTTGAAGGAACCCACTCTAATATCAATTGACGAGAAAACAATTATACTGAGAGAGGGGGGGTGGTGAATCACTATAATACAATCTTTTACTTTTTTAAACTAACAACCACAATAATATCAATTGCACAATGTCATTCACATAAGATCTTGCAATTATGCAACACAAGAGGAACAAATGACTTACATGGAAACCCTTACGGACAAAACCATGAAAAAATATTATTTGATATTAAAATCACTTACAATCTTTGTAGGCACCAACTACAACAAACTCCAATCCCCTCTTATACAATTTATGAGCACTAGCCCACTAGAGACAACAATCCCTACTTGTATAATTTTTAGGCACCAACCCACTAAAGACACTAATCTCCATAACTCAACACCAACTCAGCAAGAGACGCCAATCTCTTTGATATGAGGCACCAATCTCGTCAATATGGGCACCAACCTCTCCAATATGAGGCACCAAACTCTTTAATAAAATCTTGTCTTCTTAAGAATAAATCTTCTTTGCAAATAGTCTTTAATGATATCCTTTTCTATTCTCCTCAAAATATTCACACACAAATTTGCATATATTCTCTTTCTTAAATACTACACAAATCTACATATATTCTTCTTAAATCTTTTTGTTCTTGAATGATATATCTTTGTGTCTCACACACTTCCTGTTGTGCCTGTAGCACACACACCCCGTTTGGACTAGGGACCCTCTCTTTTCTTTTTTTTTCACTTTTGCCAGGTCATTTTGCTTTTGCCTCATTTTGCATGCCCCTATTCTTGAGCCTAAGTTGGTCAATTGCCTTAAAATTGTCAAATATACCCTAACCAAAATCACCTACCTAAGTTCCACCAAGTTTTGAGCCTTTACAAGAGTTACACTATGGGCTTCCGTTCACTGGAAGTCGTCACGTCCATTGTTCGCGGGTCTTCTCTTGCGGGTTTCCTTTATTGGGTCACTGCCCCTGTTTTGTCATTCCCTACAATCAATCCCTCACGTCCACCCGCATTGCGGGTCCCATGTATGTTTCCTCCACCTGGGTCTTGGCTGGACATCCATCGTGGCACGGGTTCTCGCACGACCACCGACCCTGACACTTTTGTACCTGTAATTAATGAGGGGCATTAATGGCAACTCATTTATAAATAGTTTGCCGACGGGTTGTCATTTTCATCCCATGAATTCAAATTTTAGAGAGCCAACTGTATTCACTCGCGCTCAAAGATCTAAGGGCTTTGACGCTAGTTATCTCCTCTAGCATGTACGACCTATATATGTGCTAAGTTCTTCATCGTTGGTTATTTTCGACATTGTTAAAGAGTCATAGAGTCATAGGTTAGGGCTTGAGAAATTCAAAAGTTCAAGATTAAATGCCAAGAGAAACCCTCCCCCAACAATCTTTGTCGGATTTTCAACGATGGATATGTGACCTGCAAGCACTGCTTGACTTAAACAAAGCCCGCAATGGCCTCGTGCCCCCTTGATCCCACACCTAGAATGCCATTACAGGCAAAGAAAATATTTTGAGGAGTTGAAGTTCCTTTGCGGGTTTGTGTGTAGGACTCCGTTTCGCCATGACCGTGTCCAAGCGGCAAAGCCCTTAGGGCTACCTGCCTCCCAGGTTTTGCACCTGTTGCTTTCCTAAGCTACAAACTTGAGCACAAACATTAAATTTCTGAAGTCAAAAGGTTGTTGTGGGTCCGCTTATGCGGTTCGTAGCCAGTGAAGGACCCTAGCCTTTGGTTGTTAATTAATGGCGAAGACCCAACTGAATTTCACCCTACGAGTCTCGCCTTGACCACCACCGTGAATCAAACCCAATGCTAAATCTTGATGTAGAATAGCTCTACGGGTCTACCTTGATGAACTGTTGCTCGCGGGAAGTCGTCGCACCCAGGCTGCAACTAGTGGTGATGCCTCACTGCCTCCCCATAGTCCGAGTTCGACCTTCTCAACACCCCCCTAAGAACGAGTATCAAATTGGTAAAGTCAAAATGGTTAAATGGGTTTTCCCTCGCGGATTTCCATCATTGGACGAGTGTTTTCATGCGCCATGATTCAACAACGTGGCCTTCACTTCCGTTCGACATGTGGGCCCCACACTCCCTAAGTTCAGATGAAGTGAACTCAAAATCAAACGGTGAAGAACCTTACATCAAGATAACTTCGTTGGCCAGCCTTTGCGGGTCTTTGTTTGCGGAGAGTTGTTTTCCCTAGGCTGTCAATTGGACGGAATAACCAACTCGTCTCTCTGCCATGCGGACTTTGAATCCATCAACGTTGCAAATATCAAAGATGGACAAAGGACAAAACTTTAAGTCAAGGTTTCTCTACGGGTCCTATTGTGTGGGCCACTGCTTGCAAAATGATGCCCATCATAAGTTGTTTTCTAATGGTAAGATTTTCACGATGCCCCGCTACGTGACACCCACGCATTCGATCCCTGTACCTCATGAATAGATCAAATCTTTGAAACAAATTGACCAAATGCAATTTCATGCACACACCAAATATGTTCATGACAAAATTGGCTAAGTCAGAGTGTTTTGTGGACTCCATCATGCAGAACTCCGCATGCGAGAAGACATTTTACCTTTGGCTGATGTCTAATAGTGAAGACTTAATGACAACCTGATGTGCGGCTCCTGCACCTCCAAACTCTACATTTCACAAATTAACAAGGCCTTTAAAGAAAAAAAACTCAAGGGAATTTAAATGAAACTAACTAGGTAGAAAGACCATGTGGGTTCCACAATACCAAACTCCACTTGTGGGATGTCGTTCTCTTTTGGTCATTCCTTAACAACTTTTGTGTCACTGCTTCCGCATTCCTCACACCCGAACAAGTATTGGAAGATGATCTGATAAGGAAAATGATTGAAAATGCCCCCATCTTAGAATTACACACGTGCCCAATTACTTTGCCCTGAATTTACTCAAAGATCAAGTCACATGTGAATTTATCATCGGGTGGTCGTCTGTAGGGTTCCCTTTTCCTTGCGTCGTTCCCTATGGTGTTCACCATGACAGCTCCCATAGGGTGGAAACCCGCACTCTAACAAACTTCCCAAATGAACATCAAATGATGAAATATGGTAAATGTGATGATTCTTT
>VDFB02267660.1:0-29320 GCA_007258455.2 Sequoia sempervirens | reverse complement strand
TTACCTCTCTTCAGAGAAAAGGAAAGAGATTCAAATGGACTGAGAAATGTTAGGAAGTGCTTGATACCTTGAAGAAGAAATTAACAAATGTACCAATTCTGATTGTACCAAATCCCAGTGGCCTTTTTGTAGGTATAATGGATGCATCTAGAGATGGTTTAGGTGGAGTGCTAATGCAAGAGGGAAAAGTAGTAGCTTATGAATCTCAAAATTGAAGTATTATGAGCAGAATTACACACTACACAATTTGGAGTTAGTAGCTATTGTTCATGCCCTGCAAATGTGGAGACACTATTTGCTAGGAAAAGATTTTTAACTTAAGTCTGATCATTAGTTTGAAGTATATATTTACACAACCCAATTTAATTGCTCACCAAAGGAAGTGGATGGAGTTAATCTCTGATTATGATTTCATGGTTAGTTACATCAAGGGCAAGGAGAACAGAGTAGCCGACACATTGAGTCAGCATAAACACATAACTTCCAAGGTGTTAATCAACATAGATTTTAGAACTCATGTACTATAGAAATTAAATGAGGATGACTTCTACTTGCAAGTTCGTGAAGCTCTTTAGAAGAATCCATAGGAACCTAAATATGAGGGTTTTCAAATTGAAGTAGATGGAAATTTGAGATTCAAAGGTAGGATGTATATTCCAAATTCATTAGAGTTAAGGAAAACGATATGGAAAGAAGTACACATTGCACCTTACTCAGGTCATCCAGGAGTAACCAAGATGTTAGCTGATGTTAAACTATTATATTGTTGGAAGGGGATGAAAAAGGATGCAACTAGGTTTCTTGCAAGATGTTTCAAATAACAGAAGGTCAAAGTAGAGCAACAACACCTGATAGGATTACTAGAACCCCATTGTGTACTAGACTGGAAATGGAAAATCATTAGTATGGATTTTGTATAAGGTCTATTGATGACAAGGAACAAGCATAATGCTATATTGGTAGTAGTGGATAGACTCACTAAAGTGGCACATTTTATACTAGAAAATTTGATAGATGGGGCATCTGTAATTGCACGTAAGTTTGTACAAGAAATATTTCATCTTCATGTAGTACTGGAAAAGGTCATATCAGACAGAGATGCTAGGATGACAACTAGGTTTTGGTAGACTTTATTTTCTTCTTTGGGGACTCAATTAAATATTAGTACAACCTAACATCCTTAAAATAGATAGTCAAATGGAAAGGATAAATCATATTTTAGAAGACCTGCTAAGGATGTACTATATAAATCAGCAATATAAGTGGGAAGAATACTTACCCTTGGTAGAATTTTCTTATAACAAATTGTAACAATAAACTATTAAAATGGAATCTTTTGAAGCACTCTATGATAGGAAATGCAGAACTCCTTTCAATTGGAACATGATGGAGGATAGGATCATTTTAGGACACAAAATGCTTTAGGAAATGGAAGAAAAAGTAAAGGTAATTAGACAAAGGTTGAAGGAAGATAATGATTGAAAAAAGAGATACATTGATGCAAAAAAAACCCCCAGATAGTTTGTGGTGGGGGTAAAAGTTCTCTTGCAAGTAAAACTGCAAAAAAGGTCTATTAAATTTGGGAAAAATTCTAAACTAGCCCAAAGATATGTAGGACCTTTTGAAGTTTTGGAAGTTATCAATCTAGTAGCATATCAAATTTATCTACCTTTGTCTCTCACCAGATTGCACAATGTGTTTCATGTGTCCTATCTCAAGAAGTATTATACAGATTTTGATCATATGATTGACTAGAATTCCTTTCGCATGCGAGACCCTAGGGTGATCGCCATAGAGCCACTCAGAGTGCTCGAGGTATGTAAGCTACACTTACATAACCATGAGGTGGTACAATGCAAGGTCTAGTGGGACTAGTACTCATAAGAAAATGCCACCTAGGAGGATTATGACGAAATCCATTAGAAGTTTCCTTGTTTAAGAACAATTAAGAACTCCCTAAATAAGTATGAATCTAAATTTGAGTTTATAAATAAATGATCATTGGAGATGATGATTCTTAAGGGGAGAAGTATGTTACATCCCATCTATCATGAACATGATTATGGAAATGATAATTATGGTTGTTATGTTAGTTGTGATTAACTAATGTCATGAGAAAGTGAAAATGGGAAAGAATATTTAATTATATGTTGCAACGACTATTGTGAATGAATTATTTATATTCTTATACGTGTGAAAATGAATGAGAAGTTAAGCTTGTAATGTATTTATATATATATATATACATATGATGGAATCAATGTAACCTTATTTCCTATTGTCAAGTGGATGCAGGATTGTCAATGCCAGGGAAAAAGAAATATCATCAGGGAGAGGACGTAGCTAACCATGGGTCAAAATTATCATCATTCCATGAGTGGTGTAAGATAACTAAATTGGAAATCGTAACCTTAGCCGAAGGTCTCATTTAATTAGTCAATTGGAAAAGCAAGTCAATTTAAATTGAGCTTAGTTGTATTTCTCATGGTGTCGTATATTTCTTTTAAAGCACACCTAGGGAGGTATAATCTTAAAAAAATTTAAGTCTAAAATTAAATGGTAATATCCTTAACTGGAAAATGTTTTTTTTTTTTAAATTTAATTATTTGAATAGTAATGTTGGCGTTGGTGTGGAGGGAAGGTGGTGACTTCCACCACCATGTGTTCTCTCTCATTCTCTTGTGAAACATTCAAGATGAGGTGAGAGTTGTACCTGTAGGAAAGGCGAAGAATCTCAGCATTGGAAGGGATTTACCTTTTTAGACATTTCTCTCCCTCTTTTTTTCCTCTCTCCATCATTCTGGAAATCGCATTCTTGGAGTATTGGAAATTCTTTATATAATTCAATCACATCTCTGGAGTCTCTTCTTTTTACAAATAACCATCAAGTGCATCTTCATTTCTTTTGAATAATAGCCAGTATCGGGATACTCCATTATTTTCTTCTCTAATTCCTCTTGTGAATACATCACTTCCAGATGGCTACCTTCTTGATTTTTCCTCATTTAAGCTCTGTCTTTACTTTGTAGTGTATTTTTTGCATTCTCTATGATGTCTCTTCTTCACTGTCAAGCTCATTTCAGTGGGTTTCTATTGCTTGTTTGGAAATGTACACGTGTGAGGGAGTCGGGACTATGAGTTTGGTACTTCTGTTCAGGAAGGAGTGTGGGCTTTGTTGAGCTAATTCTGACTTTACCAGGCACATATGGAAACCATTTGCATTTGATTATACTTGGCTTGTGTCGAGTTAGTCAATTATAATATATTTATTATTGAAAATTGATCATATTGATAATTGATATATGAAATTCAAGAATGCCATATTAACTCTCTGCCTTTGTATTAGCTGAGGAAAGTTATTTCTTGTTCTTGACCTGAATTTTATTTCATAGTGGTTTTTTGAATCTTTGTATTCTGATGAATGGTCTGAACCTATATGTCTATTTAATCTATCTTCAAATTTCTTAGTGAACATATTGACCCTAATAAACCCACAACTATCATCCATTCCACCTCTTAACTCTATTTTTAGTCTTGCAATTCTCTCTCTACCTGAATTCATATCTTTTCAAAGTAATGTTATGGGTCTGCATGTTTTCTTTTCTTGGAAAAGATATTTCCTAATCCTCTAATTCTATTGAGTAAGAAGTGGTTCATTAGAAGAGAAGAATAAATAATCTTTCCTCTCCTAAATACTTTTGAAACAACATTAAATGGGATAAATGTTTTAAAAACCAACCTTTGAAATTAAAAAATTTGAACTAAGAAATTTACATGTCGAGCAAGGGTGAGAGTACTGATAGAACAAGAGTGATAGTAATGTTAAAATCCTTGGCCAAGGTACGATGCTAGATTAAGCATTTGTCAGCTATTAAGTACCAGATATACCCTCAGTCAGAGAGATCACACTAGTTGGGAGTTACCCTCAGTGAAGGATTGATCAGGTGGTATAGGTTGTTGACACCGGGCTCAAAGGCATGATGAAAATAAGTGATTCTTGTTAATTACCCTCATGAAGGGATGGGTTCCTTAAGTTGAAGGAACATAGGAGGCCAGTAGGTCTTTGGTTGGGTAGAAAAGCCCTTGATGATATTTCTTTTTCCCTTGGAAACATAAGAGTTATGCGCAATGCAATCCAGTAGGAAGACCCCATACTGTACTCTCTTGTAAACCCTTCTCTCTCTCTTACTTTCAATTATAAATGATTTAGCATATTTCATAGCTGTAATAATTTCTCATTACTTTTTGAAAGCAAAGTAAAGTAGTTATTTTCCTTTTGTAATTTTATGTTATATGTTTATAGTTAATTGTTCCCTTTTCAACTGAAAATGAAAACTAAAAGTTAGTTGATGAATTTTTTATGATGTAACTACTTCAAAGTGTTTATATTTTTGTTCAAAAATTTGCAAGGAAGCCCTAACATGAAAACTAGTTAGTTAAACTTCAGCTTAAACTGGTAGTTGGTTTACATTTTTAAATTGTAGAACAAGTAGAGTGTTACATAGGAATTACTATATTTCTACTTGAATTGGTCCAATAGGACATTGAATGTAAGAGAAGAAATAAGAAAGAGTGAAATTTGATTGAGCACTCAAGCAGATGTGTACAAATTGGTAGATGATAGGGACAATCAGAGATGGTCCTACATTGTGCAACTTCAGGACAAATTATTTTCCTTACAAAATCAAAGGAAAAAAGTGATTAAGCAATTTGTGGCACTTAGATATTTGGTAAAACTTAGGCATATTCCTATATCTAGTACCCTTGACAGTGTTGGTAACCTATCAGAAATAAATCTTAGTCCCAAAATTTTGTAAGAAGGTATAGAGTCTTTGACTAAGCTTAAACTACTTTACAAGACTCTTGCAAGTGAAAAAGGATTGTGGGAAGAAGGAAAAGCTTCATAGAAGGATACCCTAAAGAATCTCAAAGAATCCTCTTCTTCAAGTTAATACTTTGTTTTGTTTGGTCAAATTTGATGCATATACATATTTGAGGAATTATACCGGACCCATTCATGACCTTTTCCATTGATGTGAAAGAGGAAGAATATTTTTTTTTGTCAAAGAACATTTTTGTAAGGAGAAGCATTAACCTTGTAAGGGGGAGTATTCAAATAAAATGTTTTTGATATACATGTTTCCATCAATGAAACAGGGAGAGATTTTTGGAAATATGGGAACCTAGCAACATGAGCATGAAGAGTATATAGGTTGAACTGGCTGCATCTATATCTATTCTAGTGTTGTCATTAATGTCAACATTTTGTCAGCATTGTGGGAAGCATATTTGGTATACAATACCATCTCTACCAGAAGTTGATCTATCAAAGTAAATTGGTTTTTGAGTTTAGAATTTACCACAAGAGGAGATATGACTCTAATCTCTTAATCTCACTATTATGACTCATCTAGACAAATATATCCAAGATCTTGAGAATTTTTGTATTGTGAACATAAATTATCATTGACAGAGTTCAACTCTGTACAATATAGTTGTTTCTTTGTTCAATAGATCAGTGTGGGAGACTTTTCATTTTCTTAGGAAGAATGTATTTTGATGTTGTGGTTCTAATAGTGATCTCTCTAATGTTAATGTGATGAGAAACTAAAGCAATATTGTATCTATAAAGTGTTTACCTTGAGAAGTGTGTTGGTTTGGAGTTTTTGTGATTAGGTACTACTCTTGGCTGACCTAATATATGACATACACTAAAAGGATTAATTATACTTTGCAGATGTTAGTTGGATCTCTTTAGAGATCTATGCCAAATTGATATGGTGCACCACATGGATAAAAATGTTTAAAACTTATATGGTGCTGACAGGACCTATTCTAATTGGTTTTGTTTTCATCTAATTAGGTCATCCTAATTGATGAATGAAATATACTTGCATACATATATGATAATCTTTGAGTAGAATAAAAATATAGGAAGGGAGATGATAAGTGTGGAGAAGTAAGAAGATTGAGACATATGTGGATAAGCGAGCCTAAATGATTTATTAGTTGAGAGTAATAGAATCAAGGAAAAATTGTTGAGTGATTGCTATGTGTGTTGTTAAATATGTTAGTATCAAAATGAAAACAATAAAACACACAAAATGAAACTTTAAACTGAAGAAAAGCAAATAATTTGAATTCAAAGAAACAAACGAAGATTCTTCAGAGCCATTCCATCTTCCTCTATCTCTAGGGATTTTTTTGAAGCTGCTGCTCTCAGATTGTGTAAGCAAGGCTTCTCCGAATGGCAACCTGTAGAATGAGTATGCAAAGGAAGGAGCTTCTCTATCCTATATATTGGTGGAGTGAAAATACTGATACGGATATACACAAGGGCTGTGAATTGTGGATGCTATGATATGAGATGAATAAGCCATGATATGAAATACTACTATGCTATGCTATGATGCTAGAATGCTTATGAATGCTAAAAGCTATGCTATTGAAAATTTGGTATAGTTATCCTATTGAAAGCTTCTCTGTAATTTCAAAAGACCCGGTAGTCCTTTTTATAGCTTTTTGCAGGCAAGAGCCTAGCTGGCAAGGATCAATGACTGTGAGGTTGTATGGTAAGTTTGAATGGTGAGAGATGGCGAGGTTGAGCGGAAGATGGAAGATGTTGGGAGGTTGGAGAGAAGAATGGAAGCCTGTCTTCAACCCACGGGAACAAGCTTGCACAGGAGCAAAGAAATTAATTTTTTTGTTTTGGCAGTTTGTTTCACGGTTGTTGAAGATAATGCAAATTAAATAAATAAATTTATTTAATTTCATTTATGTGAGTTTAATTTTTGATTTTAGGACTATAGAAGATTTAATTAGATATTTTGGATATTTAATTTGTGAATAGACTTTAGAATAATTAATTAAATATTTTGGAATATTTAATTGTGAATGGATATTAGAGGAATATGGAATACTTGGAATCAAATTAGAGGAATTAATTAAATATTTGGAATATTTAATTGTGAATGGTATTTTGAATGAATGTTGAGGATTTTTAGAAGAAAATAATATATGATCTAAATTTGAATAAAATATTCAAGTCAAGATTATATGATAATTAATATAAATAAACCGTAATGTTTATTTAATTAATTAAGAAATGGATAAGAAAAGTGATTAAATAAACTTATTTATTTAATTGAGATGAAAGAATGAATAATGTAGATCGAATTCAGAGATTTAATTAAATATTAAAAATATTTAATTAATTACCAGACTATTGTGATGTGACCATTTTCAGGTGTATACATTTTGCCCCTCTTTGAAGTGATGTGTTTTATGCATTGCTTCAAAGAATTTTGAAAATTTCCCCAGATGTTGACTGTCGAATGTTGATAGGTATATGCCCCCTCGGACGATGAATCGATAAAATTTTGATTTTTGTGAATTTTTAGATTTTTTTTGAAATGTTTTTCGATTTTTATGATTTTTATGATTTTTTGAAGATGTCGATTCATCGTTCAAAAATAATGATGTGAAGAAATTGACTCGGAGAGATGTGAAATGAAAAATTGATGATCAAAATTGCCCCTGCTATGATAAAATATGATAAAATGCCCCAATTTTGCCATTAAATAGGTTAAAAATGTCATTTTCCATTTTAACCTAGTAAAAATTATAAATTTTGAGCTCTGGAGAGATAATTATGGCACTTCCAATTCACCAGCACCGTTTCGAGCGCATCCGACGACATCAGCAGCCGACGCATTATGGACCTCCGGTATGTACCCCGTTAAACCTTTGCTTTTTGAAAAATTTCTGTTTGTTGCACGTTCATCGATGTTTTGATTGTGAAAGAGTATATTTTAGCGCCCTTAATTATTTTCATAGCGCCCTTGATAATTTCCATAGCACATTTGATTCTGTAGCGCATATGAGGATTTTTGTAGCGCCCATGACCATTTTCATAGCACATTTGATTCTGTAGCGCCCATGATGAATTTCGTAGTGCCTTTGATGCGTTCTTTAGCGCCCTTGATCTTGTAGCGCCCATGATGAATTCTGTAGCACCCATGACCATTTTCATAGCACCCATGATTGGATGTTGTTGTGATTAATAAATTTGTTCCCAAAGTTGTTGGAAGACAAATAATAGCTGATAAATTTGTTTTTAAAGTCGTTAAAAACAAATAGGATTGATAAGTTTGTTTCTAAAGTTGTTAAAAACAAACATGATTCTGATTAATTTTCTTTCATGAAAATGAAAAACAAATAGTTGATTGATATGTTTGCTTCTAAGGTTGTTAAAAACAAACATGATTTTGATTATTTGGTCTCCATGACGATGAAAAACAAATAGTTTTATATTCAGATTTGATTGATGAGTCGTGATGATTTGATATTGATTTTGTTTTGATGATGTTTCAATAGGAGAGATTGGGCATTTTGCAGTTACGGGAGACATTCCCGAGTACATGGACATTGATTCCATAGTTGTTATAGTCAGACTAGGATGTGATCGAGGCATGTGGATTGACTTCATTGCTTGACATGCCTGAGGTGCGCCTCAATAGAGCGTTATTGATAGCACTCACAGAGCGGTGGCATAGTGATACCAACACATTTCATTTACCAACCAGAGAGATTATAGTGATGCCAGAGGATGTGTACCGTATCTTGAGGATCCCAGTGATGGGCGAGATAGTGGTCTTTGATAGCTGAGAGGTTGGAGGAACTGATGCTTTGAGGAGGATTTTCAGAGATGATCAGATTGCTGGATATTTCATCCCTTGGGGCGAGATGGCAGATTCATATGCACCCTTACCGTTTGTAATTGCAGGTTTCATTGGAGATGTTTTGTGCCCCAACCATAGGTCGAAGGGGTTCGCAGTTGGGTGGGGTCATGTGCTGGAGAGGATGGTGATGCAGCGTACACGGTATGCGTGGGGATCATGTATGCTTGTGCATTTATATGATGAGTTACACCACATTGTATATGGTAGAGGACGAAGTTTTTATGTTGGTTGTTCGTTATTACAGATATGGTCATGGGAGCACTTTGCCATTATGCGACTGTTGACTTGTGGATGATGACCTGTCAGTCGATCGTATAGATGGGGATATAGCAATATTATTGCTCAGCTGAGACTGGGCAAACTGGATCATTGGCAGCGTCTCTTAGATGATCTTGATACAGTATGCTGGCGGCCATATGTAGATTGTGAGACATGGCCAGAGGATATGAGGGAGATGCCTTATGTCTATACGTCCAGATATCTTATTGGCCGTACTTCGTGGATTATTGAAAGATTTATTGCTGGACTAGTATGTCGACAGTACGGTCGGATTCAGGGTATGCCTATGGGTTTTGCCATTTATGCACGATGACAACCAGAGATTGCAGTGTGGGGTCCACACATTTCTTATGAGGCAGTGGTGGCAGAGTTCACTAGTTTAGGAGTTGTGATGTGGGATTACCAAGTTGATGTCCTTGACGCAGGGATGATGCCAAAGTATAGTCAGTATGTGTTAGAGCATCCTGCACCATGATTGTTTGATCCTGATGAGCCTATTGCTCTGGTTGCTGTACAGAGACCACATAGAGGCGGTCAGAGACAACAGAGAGAGACAGCTTCAGCGGGTGATGATTCAGAGGGAGGTGATGATGATGAGGAGAGTGGAGGTAGTGATGATGAGTTAGAGGGAGATAGTGATGATGAGGAGAGTGGGGGAGGTGGTGATGGTGGTAGAGGCATTGGGAGAGGTGTTGGTAGAGGTGGTAGAGGTAGTAGGAGAGGTGGTAGAGGTGGACCGTGGATGAGACATACAGATCCATCACTTGTAGTAGATACAGTGGTGTTAGGTCAGATATCTTCTTTGCAGAGTATAGGGCAAAGTTTATAGGTTTAGTTAGCACAGGCATAGACCTTGATCACACAACTTCAAGGACAGTTGATGTCAATTACTGCTGAGAGAGATACAACCAAATAGCAGGGAGAGCAGGTCATCACTCTAGCTGATAGTCTACAGAGAGTAGTAGCGAGTACCTTGACCAGAGCCACCCGGGAGGCCGAGTTTTATAGGACCATATATCATGATGCGGTTCCACCTGAGCGGAGGGAGAGTTATACACAGTCTCGGTCTACTCATAGTCGCTCGCGGACCACTAGCAGGGGTGTGACACAACCATTACCTCCAAGAGGGCCACCAGGGACAGGGGGAGCAGGTCCATCAGGTGCAGGTGGGATAGGGCCTAGACTAGCTCCATCAGAGGATAGCACTGCCTAGAGCATTGTACATGATATTTTTGTGATACTCTATTTAGAAATTTGTATACACCCTAAGATGATCTCATTTTTGATGATGTTATATCATGCATAGTTGACATCTTTGTACATTTTGACATTCATTTTTGAGATATATGAAATGCAACGATGATTTATGATGAGTGGTTTGATTTTCTATATATGTATGATGTGTTATGATATGATGGTTTTTTGATTTTTTTTTTATGTTTATGATGTATATGTATGTATGATTTATGAAATGAGTGAAATCTATTTGATGCATGATTGTATGAATATGATGAATGGTTCAATTTATGAATGTTTATGAATGTTTTGATTATGATGTATACTTTATTTTTATGATTTTCTGATGCAAATGTATGAAATGATGTTTTTGTGAATGTCAAAATGTAATTAATCATTTTATTCAAAAATATATGAAACACTTGATACTTTGCCAGCTTTTGGGAAAATCTATAAATGCAAAATGCAGATTCTAACATGAATGCAATCTATACTAACCATACAGGATATTCATACAATATTGCCATTCTGAGAGCTTATTTGTGCTTTTTGTATCATCATAGAGCATTGAAATGTTGAAAGTTAATACAAGCATCAAAGGGTATGTTAGCACCAGTGATGACCTGAGTATTGCTTTCATTATTTTTGATATAGCAAGATAATACAAGCATCTAGGTATAATTGAACCGAGATGGCCTGAGTATTGCTTGCATAAACAGACAAGAGTTAATCCGTTTCCCATGAAAATTCTGAAATGTCATCAATGATATTTAGTAGAGCATGTGTCACGACCAATTTGCATAGTACTAATGATTTCCTCACAAACAACAAACAAAGAAAAATCATACTCCTTCCTTGCTTTTCTAGTTCAGTACATCATTGAATTGCTCCAAAGATATGATAAAAAATCAAACAACCATTCAAATTTTGCTTAAAGTATTTCAAACATTATTCAGATTAAGATCATCCAAGTTGGTTATCAACATTGATATTTTTGTTTTGATGTTTGTTTGGATCATGTTGTCTTGATTTCAATTGGCATTGAATAAGCATGTTGTGATTGATTTGATACAACAATGTTTGTTGCATTTTGGAAAACTATCTTGTGTCTGTTTGTGAGGTTCGAAAAGCTCGTTGCCTCTCTCTTGTTCAGTCTATGTTGCTGCCCCCAGTGTAATCACAACCTAAAGATTAAGGATATGTACAAATTTCATCAAGCCATGATGAAACATAAGGATTCCTGTCATATGAGATGGATATGAAAGATATGTACAGATGATAGATATGAATGGATGATGCGAAAAGCGAATGCAAAACATAAGCTAATAGATGGAGGAACCTATTTAGATCACAAGTAGTGCCTGTTTGCCAAGTTTTCACCACTTGTTTTTATTGCACTTTTTCAGGACTTTTCTAATTTTTTATGATTTTTTTAGGACTTTTTCTAATTTTTATGATTTTTTCAGGACTTTTTTATGATTTTTATGATTTTTTCAGACATAGAACTTCTTCAAATGAATACTGTTGATTGGCTCTTCAAATAGGTCCCCTTCTGACTTAGATAACTAATATGCACCAAAACCATACGCTACAATGATGACAAATGGACCAAGCCAGTTTGGTTCAAATTTTCCTTTTCCCTGTCTTATTGATTACGTGGATTTTCTCTCAAAACTAAGTCACCTACTTGAAATGTTCATGGTTTAACTTTGTGATTATAGCTACGAGACATAACTTGTTGATAACCCTTCAAATGGTCAGCTGCATGTTGACATCTTTCATCTAACAGTTCTAACTCTTGCAGGTGGGATACTTTGTAGTCTTCATCATTTATAAGTCCTTTGAGTGAGACCCTAAGCGAAGGTATTTCAACCTCTAATGGTAAGATTGCTTCTGCTCCATAGACCAAGGAATATGGTGTAGCTCCTATTGGTGTACGAATACTAGTTCTATATGCCCACAAAACTGGATTTAATTGGACATGCCAATCACGACCTGCATCATTTACTGTCTTCTTCAAGATCTTCAAGATTGTTTTGTTTGAAGCTTCCACTTGACCATTTCCTTGTGGATAGTAAGGTGTAGAGAACCTATGTTGGATGTGAAATATTTCACAAAGTTGGTCAACATCCTGATTCTTGAAAGGCCTCCCATTATCAATAATGATAGAATTAGGAATTCCATATCTACAAATGATGTAATTCAGGATGAATGAAGAGATTTGTTTACCAGTCACGGTTGTCAAAGGAACAACTTCTATCCATTTTGTAAAATACTCCGTAGCTGTGATAATGAATTTATGCCCATTTGATGATGAAGGATGAATTTTGCCAACAAGATCTAATCCCCACTGAGAAAAAGGCCATATCTAAGTGAAAGGTTGTAGTTCCTGTGCAGGTGCATGAATAAGATTCCCATGGATCTGGCATTTAGACCACTTCTTGACAAAAGTAAAAGAATCATTTTCCATGGTAGGCCAATAATATCCCATCCTAACAAGTTTCTTGGCTAAGGTCAAACCACTTGAATGAGTTCCACAAATACCACCATGAACCTCTTGTAAGGCATTTTTAGATTCATCACGTTTAAGACATCAAAGGAGTGTACCATCAAGACCACATTGGTAAAGGATGTTGGCGTATGAAATTCCTTTTTTGGTTTCGAGATAAGTCCAGAGGTAAAATGTTGTCTTTCAGGTAGGTATAAGTCTTGCCATATAAAAGGGAATTAGAACCCGTTAAATGATATATGACTTGGGTCTTAGGATTATCATAGGCGGGAGAAAATAATTGTTCCGCCAAGAATTCGTACCATTTTTGATCTTCTGACAATTGTAACAAGGAAGAAATTGTAGCCATTGCATTTGCAACTTTATTATCAATCCTTAAGATTTGTGAAAACTTGATTGATGCAAAATAATTTTTGAAATCATCCACCATGTTCTTGTAAGGTAGTAACTTATCATCTTTAGTTTGATAATCATCATTGATTTGATTAATGAAAAGTTGTGAATCACTGTAGACTTGCAGCTCTGTAATCTGCCATTCCAAGGCTATTTTTATCCCTATAAGAAATGCCTCATATTCAGCTATGTTATTTGTGCAAGGAAACATCAACCAATATGATTTTGGAATGTTATCTCCTTCAGGTGTGATAAAAATAATTCCTGCCCCCGAGCCTTGTTGTGTATAGGATCCATCAAAGTACAATGTCCATGATTTCTGAATTGTTGCTATGAAGACATCTGCATTAGGAAACTCAATGTGCATTGGATTTTCTTCTTGTAAAGGTGCTTCGGCCAACTGATATGCAATGACCTGTCCTTTAATAGCTTTTCAATCTACATAGTGAATGTCAAACTCACTTAAAATCATTACCCATTTTGCAAGTCTTCCTGTTAAAGTAGCTCTGCTTAAAAGGTATTTTAGTGGATCAATTTTGGTTATCAGCTTAACTATATGAGCCAACATATAGTGTCACAACTTTTGAGAAGAAAAAACCACTGCGAGGCAAGCTTTTTCAATGAAAGTGTAGTTTAATTCATGACTTGTTAAAGTTTTGCTAATATAGTATATGGCCCTTTCTTTGCCTGTAGAATCCTCTTGTGCTAATAATGCTCCCAAGGATACTTTTGTTGCTGAAATATAGAGTATGAGTGGCTTTCCTGGAATGGGTGGAATTAAAACTGGTGGTTCCATAAGATATTGCTTGATCTGATTGAATGCTGCTTCACATTTGTCTTCCAATTTGAATGTGACATTTTTATGCAATAAATGTGTAAATGGTAAGCTTTTGTCTGCCAGTTGAGCTATAAACCTTCTAATGGATTGTATTCGTCCTTGCAATGATTGAAGCTGACTAATATTTCGTGGTGGCAGCATATCCATTATAGCTTGTACTTTTTCTGGACCAACCTCTATGCCCTTTTTTGAAACAATGTATCCTAGGAGTTTACCAGATGTAACGCCGAAGACACATTTCTTTGGATTGAGTCGAACATTGAACTTCTCCATTATGGTAAAGATTTTTGACAAGATTTCTAGATGTCCTTCTCGTGTATGAGATTTGGTAAGTAAATCATCAACGTAATCTTCCATGAATGTATGCATCATGTCATGAAAAATGGTTGTCATTGCTCTTTGATAAGTAGCTCTAGCGTTCATTAACCCAAATGGCATTACATTCCAACAATAGGTACCCCAAGGGCATGTGAACGCTATTTTATCTTGATCCTCTGGTGCAATATTTATCTGGTTGTATCTTGAAAATCCATCCATTAATGAATACATTGCATGACCAACAGTTAAATCAACAATCATATCTATGTTTGGCAAAGGAAAGTCATCTTTGGGACAAGCTTTGTTTAAATCTCTGAAATATGTACAAACTCTAATCCTTCCATTTGGCTTTGAAATAGGTACAATATTGGAAATCCATTCTGCATAGTCAATAGTCCAAATGAATCCAACATCTAAAAGCTTCTTTAATTCCTCTTTGACCAATAATGCAACATGTGGATGCATTTTTTTGAGTTTTTGCTTCACAGGTTTTGCCCCTGCGTTTATAGATAAATGATGCATTATCAGATTAGGATCTAACCCTAGCATATTAGCATATGACCAAGCAAAGTTGATTTGATTCTCCTTCAAGAACTCCATGAATTTCAATACTTCTTCAACTATTAATGACGCTGCAAGTTGCAAGATTTTTGGCTGCTCTGCTATACTTATGTTGATTGATTCTGTTGGTTCGATCAAAATAGAAGATATTTCATGATAATGCTTGGGAAGAGTGTCAAGTTTCTCATCCTTCAGTGCCTCAGAAAGGTTTTCACTGTCAGATTCGCTCTTTATTTTTCTCTTGTTGTGATCTACCACTGCCATTTTTTGGTTTTCACCGATAGATCCATCTTTTATTTCATTTATTTTGCAACTAAGAGACTTGACAACCTCCTTATCAAAATCGTGAGTATGAAATTCTTGGATGAAACAATTGTTTTCCTCTTTAGAGGAACAAAGGAAATTTATAATGTCCTCATCATCATGAAATGTAGGGATATGGATAGGTGCATCATTGTCCGAATCAATAAGTTTTGGATAAACTAAAGGCATGGTATCATTAGGTTGGGTAAGGTCTTGAGCTGTCAAAATCATGATGTGGTTGTCATCTTCATGGTAGACAAGGTCTATGATGGTATTCTCCTGTTGATTGTCAATCTCGTTAAAATCTGAATCGTCCTCTCTTGAGTCATGATCGCTTTGTAAAACATAATCAAGTGGAGGCCTTGCACCTTCTCCTTGTATGAGAACAGGTGCATATTTGTGTATGGTATCAACTTGTTTGTCTCTCCAAAATTCATCATTATAAATGGTGTCCCATTCATATTCATTAGAATCAGTATCTGAACTATTCTGCAATTGGAAAACTAATCCATGTAGAGTGACATCTTCATGGTGTTTAACTAAAATTGATTCTCCTTGTTGTGCTTGCTGTAAAACTGGCTCTTCTTTATCCTTACCATATCCCAATCCTGTTTTATCATTTGGATGTATTGAAATAGGTTGAATTGGCTCCACAATTCCTTCTCTTCTTTTTCCTATAGGACCATTTCCTTCATAGCCCATTTTCTGCATGATAGCGTACCCCTTACCATATTGTTCTATAGGTAACTTAATGTGCAAGAGAGATTCATCTTCATCTTTGTATAGCCAACTTAGGATGTCCCTATCTTCAGCTTCTTCCTCAGTGGTGTTGGCTTTAATGAATTTTCCATCAAACTTTGTGATTGGCACAGAAGCTTGGGACGTAGAGGTTGTTGCAATCTTTTGATTTAATAAGGTTGGCTGACCATGTGATCTCGGAGAAGGAGGTAAGGTAGAAAGAGATAGCAAATATTCACCTACTCCTTTGTCTTTAAAATTTAGCTTAGTGTCAAGATTCTTTGTCAATTCTTGCAGTTGGCCTTGTATATTGGAAGAGGAAACAACAAGAGCCTCCCTATTATGTGGCACAAAGGTGTCTTGAGTTGCTTGAAGATTTGAACAAGTTTGGGTGCTATTGTAATTAGCTTGTATAGTTATTTCTTGTCCATCGTATGGAAACTTGAGGCACTGATGGTACGTTGATGGTACTACTTGCATATCATGAATCCATGGACGACCCAAAAGTATGTTATAGGAAAGATTCTGATCTAGAACCTGACAAAATGTGTTTTTTACAATAGGTCCCACCCTGATAGGTAGCATTATTAGTCCTTTAGAAGCTCTTTCTTCATCATCATATGCCTTGATAGTTATTTTCCTTCGTGGATCAATAGAATTTTCTGATATTCCCAAGGCATGTATTAGCTTTAAGGTACAAATATTTAAACCGGCTCCCCCATCTATTAAGACATGTCTGATTCGGTGTTTATGGATCATGACTTCAAGATAGAGCAATGAATTATGTGGATGTGTCATGGAGGCATCATCTTTTTTGGAAAATGAAAGACAAGTAGGGGAAGACAAATGTCCCACCATGGATTGAAATTTGTTTACATCTAGATCAGTGTCAACAGTTGTGTTTACAAGAGCTTCTTCTAAAATATTCTTGTGCATGGGGGATATTTTGAGAAGTTCAAGGATGGAGATTTGAGCTGATTTTTTTCTCAATTGATCAACTAGATTATAATGACTTGGAGGAGAAATAGTTGCCTTAGATGAACTTCCTTTTAGGAAAACTTTTGCTTGTCCTCTCATGGTCACATTAACCTATTGATATTCTTGTTTTCCCTTGATTTTAATAACATTAACCCATTGATCATCAACATAGATTTGACGGATTATATTGTCTTTAACATTATGTATGCTTTTGGCTTTTGCATCTGATGTTTCCCCCTTTTGATAATTCAGTAAAGGATCTTTGAATGCTTGATGATCATCATTGGTATGATGCCCTTCAATTGTAATGGTGCCATTGTCAATTAAATCTTGTACTAGATTTCGCAAAGCTTGACAATTATTCTTTCTATGACCTTTACATTGATGATAATTGCAATAATACGAGTCATTCCATGATGGTGGTTGGACTCGAGGCTCATAATCTCTTTGTGGTGGTAAGGTGATAACCTTATTATCAAGAAGCTCCTTGAGAGAAGACTCGAGAGATTGACCCAAAATGGTAAAATTCCATCGATTTTAAAAGAATGGAGGTCTAGACGGATTTGATGTTTGAGTATTGCCAAGATTGTTATTGAAATTACCATGATTATCCTTGGTGTTTTGATTGGTCATGCTTTCTTGCTTGGAGTTTTGTCCTTGTTGATTGTTGCTTCCTTGTTGGTTGGTATTTGCTTGTTGATTGTTTCGTGGAGCACTTGATAGATTAAAGATAGATGGTCTTGTTCATAGATTATTTGCATCTACTATACCATTATTGACAACATTTTTATTTATGTTCCAAAACCTTGTTTTATCATTGTTGTTTTGGTTGGATGTACTTGGATTATCAAGTTTTATCACTTCTCGTTTAACCAAGGCCCCTTCAATGGTGATTGCATTTTCAATCAATTTTTCAAAGTTATGAGGACAATGAAGATTAATCCTGTAACTTAATTATTGATCTAGAATATTGATGAAGATATCCATCTTTTCCTTTTTAGGAATAGGACAGGAATATCGCGCAAACAACCTTCTCCACCTTTGCAAGAATGTAGTGAAGGATTCTCCTACTTTTTGTTTCACTTTACAAAGATCAAGCATTGTTATCTGGTGTTGGATGTTGTAGGATTATTGTGATATAAACTGATTTATTAACTCCTCAAAGGTTTTGATGGGGGGAGTGATCTTAGAAAGCCACTCCATGGATTGTGCACCTAGACTTCGTGGAAATAATCGCATTAAGTAGGTATCGTCATAGGTGAATTCTAGACTCATATTTCGGAAATCCCTCACATGTTCAATGGGATCAGTTTTTCCATTGTACCTATCAAATTTAGGGATTTCACAATGTTTTGGAAAAGGGATCATTTGAAGACTCCTATCAAATGAATAAGGAGATATGTCTTCCAAAACATACTTCTTTGTTGTACCCCCTTGCATCTCCTTTATTTTCCCTTGTAATTCTTTTATCTATTGAGTAAGGGCACTAAAGTCAATAGGAGGAGTTTCAGGATTCTGCTTAATCCCTTCTATATCAAAATTGTAAGGTAACTTAGCTCCTTGATTAGCTAATGAAAGAAAATATCTTTCTTTGTTTCATTCTAAAATCATTTCCATAAGAGTATGGAATTGGGGATCTTGCTCTGCTTCTTGAAGCTTTTCTTCTGTTAATTCATCAACATTAAATGTATCCTCTTCTTTCTCATTATGGTCACCCATTTTTCTTGTAGTGGTTTCTCCTTCATCTTTTTCCACATGTTTTTGAGATCTCGTGAAGATCTGCATAAGCTTTGTTCCAAATTCTACTCACTTTTGATCAAAAGAATGAAATAGTGCAATTTGTGATGGATATGAAAGTCAGGATAGAATGAAGATTCTATGACTTACAAAGATTTCTAATCTTTAACTTGTGTTGTTCCCTAATTGAAAGGATGAAATTTCCTGTTGAGGGGAATGTTAAGCAAAAGATCAAGAAAAGGATGATTTTTCACTTTATGAAGTTTGATCCTAGTTTCGTAAAAGGATGGATTTGTGATAAATGCCTAATATGATTGAGTTCTCTATTGCAAAATTTGATTTGGACGAGTAGAGTATTCAATTGCAGGTTGGGGAATATAACAAAAATGAATACGTTGACTATGGTTATGCCTTTAAGAAAGGGCTCTTCTTTAAAAGAAGGCTTGTGAGTATAAAGGTTCTATAGCATAATCATCGGTGAAACCTCTAACACAGTCATGATATCGATGAAGAAAGGTTCTATATTTGAGTAAAACCTTTCGGCTTTGATACAAGAATCATCTTTTCTTCAATAATTTTTTGTAGCTAAGGGGTTTCTTTGGCTTTTTGATCCTTTTGAGAATGGACTTCTTAGCAAAGGTTGTGGATTTCCAATCTCTTAACATGAGAGTAATCAATATGATCATAAATTTTGGATGATCTTTACTGAATTAATGTATTGAAAACACATCAAGCAATTTGTAGAATAGTTGTTTTAAGTAGTATGCTAAACATCAAGTGTATGACCAAAATGTTTTTCAAAAAGTGTTTTAATAGGTTTTACACATGATAAACATTTCAAACAGACTCACTCTTAGTACTCAGATAGGTCATCATACTAATCAACAACCCACATCTTAGAACTGCGTCGACTCACACAGCTGTGTCACCCTCGAAAGGGCGCCGTGTTTTTGTCTTTTCTAGGTGCGTACTCAGAGTGACCGAAGTGGATACCGGATCCCTGAGCAAACAGTCCTTGGCAATTATATGGTGAGTATCTTGGGGGTAGATTCTTCCCTCCCCTGCACTGTGATTATTATGATGTTCAGAAACTGACTTCAGTTGGATACTACACTAAGTTGTAGTAAGGGTTTCCGTTCGGTGCGACAAATGATATACTCCCTCGAGAGACCTCCCTACCTTTAGAACAAAGGCTTTGGGGATGGTTATCAATGCACACTATCGTCAAAGAGGGTTTCCCCAATTTTGCTTTAAATTTTATAGTTGGGTGGAATAGCCTGGCTTTGGCTTGAACCCACTTGAGTTGTTCCTCTTGGGTGAGTACTTTTTCCCACAAGAGCAGGCTCTCTAAAAGGTTTTAACAAAATTGGAAATTGCATGAAATGAAATAGATGAGTTTGGCATTCTGATCACCCAGTTAAGGGGAGAGCATAGGCCTATCACCGTTTAAAACAAAGCAAACAAAGATTCAATTTTAAGCCCAAATAAAGATTTGCTATGCTAGGTGAAGATGTTGCTTCACAAAAACATGGAGTTCTTTTTAGCCCAAAATTAAAAGTGAAGTGACTATCCTAGGATTGCTTGATTTTAATTTATGTGACTACCCTAGGATTGCTTCATTCTTAATTATGTGACTACCCTAGGATTGCTTAATTCTTTCAAAAATTTTACTGTCCGCGGTAGTGTCGGATTCAGTCAAGCTGTATTTAAATTACAAATTTACAATTTGCAACCTTTTCAAAAGTGCGCTATAATAGACATCATGGGCGCTGCAAGATGCTTTACGGGCACTGCAAGATGCTTCAAGGGCGCTGCAGGATGCTTTAAGGGCACTGTAGGATGCTTCAAGGGCGCTGCAGGATGATTTAAGGGCGCTGCAGGATGATTTAAGGGCACTGCAAGATGCTTGAAAGGCACTGCAGGATGCTTTAAGGGTGCTGCAAGATACTTCAAGGGCGCTGAACTGGGTATGAATTTTGTTGAAGCGTGTTTATTGCGCTAATCCGCTATTTTTGGCTATAACCTATCAAGAAAAATTGCAATAAAATGTTAAAATTGGGGCAAGAGCCCCACGGTGGGCGCCAAAAATGTGTTGTTAAATATGTTAGTATCAAAATGAAAACAATAAAACACACAAAATGAAACTTTAAATTGAAGAAAAGCAAATAATTTGAATTCAAAGAAACAAACGAAGCTTCTTCAGAGCCGTTCCATCTTCCTCTATCTCTAGGGATTTGTTTGAAGCTACTGCTCTCAGATTGTGTAAGCAAGGCTTCTCTGAATGGCAACCTGCAGAATGAGTATGCAAAGGAAGGAGCTTCTCTATCCTATATGCTGGTGGAGTGAAAATACTGATACGGATATACACAGGGGCTGTGAATTGTGGATGCTATGATATGAGATGAATAAGCCATGATATGAAATACTACTATGCTATGCTATGATGCTAGAATGCTTATGAATGCTAAAAGCTATGCTATTAAAAATTTGGTATAGTTATCCTATTGAAAGCTTCTCTGTAATTTCAAAAGACCCGACAGTCCTTTTTATAGCTTTCTGCAGGCAAGAGCCTGGCTGGCAAGGATCAACGACTTTGAGGTTGTTTGGTAAGTTTGAATGGTGAGAGATGGAGAGGTTGAGAGGAATATGGAAGATGTTGGGAGGTTGGAGAGAATAATGGAAGCCTGTCTTCAACCCACGGGAACAAGCTTGCACAAGAACAAATAAATTAATTTTTCTGTTTTGGCAGTTTGTTTCATGGTTGTTGAAGATAATGCAAATTAATTAAATAAATTTATTTAATTTCATTTATGTGAGTTTAATTTTTGATTTAGGACTATAGAAGATTTAATTAAATATTTTGGATATTTAATTTATGAATAGACTTTAGAATAATTAATTAAATATTTTGGAATATTTAATTGTGAATGGATATTAGAGGAATATGGAATATTTGGAATCAAATTAGAGGAATTAATTAAATATTTGGAATATTTAATTGTGAATGGTATTTTGAATGAATGTTGAGGATTTTTAGAAGAAAAGAATATATGATCTAAATTTGAATAAAATATTCAAGTCAAGATTATATGATAATTAATATAAATAAATCATAATGTTTATTTAATTAATTAAGAAATGGATAATAAAAGTGATTAAATAAACTTATTTATTTAATTGAGATGAAAGAATGAATAATGTAGATCAAATTCAGAGATTTAATTAAATATTAAAAATATTTAATTAATTACTAGACTATTGTGATGTGACCATTTTCAGGTGTATACACTATGCATGTAGTACTTATTCGGAGCTTCATTAGAATTGAACCCTACACATAGAAGGTGTATTTCATTAGTTCATACTTTTGGCAGTGAGCCATATTTTTTTGTATCTTGGCGGTTAGCTATATCTCTTTGTATTCAGGATGTGAGCCTTTCAAGGATAGTGAGTCCTAGTAGTGAGCCATGCAATATACTATATCTAGATATAATATATTGTGAGCTAATCCTCACCATGGTTTTTCCCATTTTGGGTTTTCAACATAAAAATCTTGGTGTTCATGTGTTGTCTTGATTCCATGTTTTCTCTTGTTGATTCAATCAGATTTGTGGTAGTGTTTAAATTGATTTTATGTGAATGGTTTTATGGAATACTGATTCACCCCCCCTTAGTATTTTAGATGTTCAATGCTATCTACATTCATCTTTTGCTGACTGTAGTAAATTTTTAGATGATCCTTAATAGTTCTCAAGATATCTTGACTTTGATTTACCAAATCACTTGCTACCAAAGCTCGACTGTCTATGAGGGATAACTCTGCAAAGGTTAATGCATCATATACATAGATTCCTCTAAATGGAGACATGCCAATGGACATGTGATGAGTTGTGTTATAGCAGTAATCTCCCAAATGCAACCATTTGATCCAAGCTACTCACTAAGTGGTGCCATAATTCCTCAAGTATCCTTCTAACCACTTGTTTACAATTTCAAATTTCCCATCAGTTTGTGGATGATAGCTTGTGCTAGGGGCGAGCTTGGTGTCTAGAATATGGAATAAATCCTTCCAAAAATTATTTAGGAATCGACTGCCTCTGTTGCTGACAATATTCTTAGGTAGCCCATGGAACTAAAAAATATCCTTGAAAAATGGTTTTGTAATTTTTAGAGCTTTATAGTCACTAGAGTTGGCAAAGAAATGAGAATACTTAGTCAATCTATCCACTAAAACACAAATTAAATCCTTACCTTTTGCTTAGGTAATCCGGTGATGAAATCCATGGAGATAATCTCCCATTTGTGTCCTAGAATGGGGAGAGGTTGAAGTATCCTGGCTAGAAACTCTTGTTCCCCCTTGTTCTATTGACATGTGATGTATTCCTTGATGTGTGAGAGAACATCCTCCTTAAGGACCTTCCAAGTGAAATTTTCTATGATCTTTTGATAAGTTTTGTAGAATCTAGGTTGCCCTACTATTGGTGCATTATAGTAAGCCTCCAATATCTTCTCTTTTACCTTGGATCTGGAAACTAGAAACACTCTATTCTTGAAGAGAATCAAACCTTATGACACCACATACTGGTCATCCTTTTTGGCACCTTCTATAATTCTAGTGGCAAAAGGATACTTAGCATACTCCTCCATGATAAAATCCTTCCAATTAGTTGGTGTGATAGACACATGGCATAGTGTAGGTTTCCTAGAGAGTGCATCCACCACAATATTCCTTTTTCCCTTGACATATTCAATATCAAAATCATATTCTTGTAGTTTACTCACCCATTTTTTCTACCTATCATTCAAATTTTTCTAGCTCAAGAATAATTTGACTATTATGGTCTATCTTGATGATAAACCTTCTACACACTAGGTATTGCCTAAACTTCTTGAAGGCATGCATTATAGCTAGCATCTCTTTATCATATACGGGATATATCTTTTCATTGTAGCTTAATTTCCTACTTTCAAATTCTATGAGGTGTCCCTTTCGAGATAGTACCACTCTAGTCCCTTTACCGAAAGCATCACATTCTACAACAAATGGAAGTGAGAAATTAGGAATTGCAAGAACTAGACAAGAGCTCACTACATCTTGTAGCTTCTGAAATTTTATTTGTGCTTCCATTGTCCATTCAAAGGCTCCTTCTTTAGTCATATTAGTGAGAGGTACCACAACTTGAGAGAATCCTCTGATAAACCTCTGGTAATAGCTACATAGTCCAACAAATCCTCTTAAATGAGACAAGTTTATAGGATGTGGCTAGTCTAGGATGGCTTGTATCTTTTGTTGATCAACCTAAACTACTTTTGCACTTATTGCATGTGCCAAATACAATATCTCTATTTATCCAAACTCACATTTGGACATCTTTACAAAGAAATATCATTGTTCTAGAATTCCCAAGACTATATCTAGATGCTTCAAATGTTCTTCCCATGTTTTGCTATAGATCAAAATATCATCAAAGAAAACCAAGACAAAATTACTCAAGGGATTACTAGAAAAAAATGGTTCATGCATGATTGGAAGGTTGTTGGAGCATTAGTGAGACCAAAGGGCATATAACCAAAAACTTAAAATACCCATAGTTACACCAGAAAGAATTTACTATACATCTTCTTCCCTCATCCAGACCTGGTGGTATCTGGACCTCAAATCAATCTTTAAGAAGTACACAACACCATGCAACTCATCAATCAAATCATCTATGCATGATATGGGGCATTGGTTCTCAATGGTCTTGTTTAATGGTTAGTAATCTATGCACACCTGCAAAGTGCTATCCTTCTTCTTCACTAGTACCATAGAAGATGTGAAAGGTCTAGAGCTTGGTTTGATGTAGCCCATATCCAAAAAATCATTTATTTTTTTCTCTATCTCCTCATTATACATTTGGAGATGGTGGTAAGGAGTGGTCATAACCAGCTTTGACCCTGGTTCAAGTTCTATGATATGATGGAAACCTCTATTCGATGGAAATTTGGGAGGCATATCACTAAAAACAAAACTATGCCTAGATCTAAAAAATTCTATATATCAATATGAACTTAACAATTACTACCTTCAAAAGAGTCTTTGGAAATCACCAAACAACTAGTAGTCCAAGCAACTTGGTTCTTCTAGAATATCCTCTCCATTATTTTGGCTGATACTAATTGCAAACCTCCATTCACCATTCCATTTAGAACCACATCCTTCCCATTTTCTTTGAAATTAAGTTACATCATTTGGTAATTTGTAGTATACTCTCTCAATGAATGTAGCCATTGCACACCCAAAATTACATCAATATCACCCAGCCTAATAACATAGGAGTCATCACAAACCTTATGATCTCCAAATGTTATGTCCAACTTTTGGACTTTCTCCTTGTAGGGTAAGTTATACCCATCCACAATAGTGATGGTGAAGCCTTCCAAACTCTCCTTGTCTAGCCTTCTTCTCTTCACAAGTTTCTCATTTGGTAATGAATTAAATTTGAAAAAATGGTACCTATGTGAGCTAGATAGTAATGCTAGAATACCTCCATTATCTTTCTCCTTATCCTCTTCCTTCAGAGGGGTCTCTTATCAATCATGAAATTCATTAAACTCATATGATTTTGACTCTTTTTAAGAGACAACTTCTATATAGTGAAACTTTCCCCTTTCCAAGACATCTATATCCCGAAACCCATTGCTCTCTCCAAGAGAAACAAATTTTCTTCCTTCTGAGCTCATTCTTGGTTTCATCATCAATCTTCTTAGGTGCAAAAAAGGGAGTAGTTTGAAGCAGTCCAAGGATTCTTTTGGGAATTTCCTTTTGTCTTATTCCATATTGAGAGTTTTTATTTCTATTGGGGAACAAAATTCTCCAAATCAAAATCTTATCAAATAGTCTTCTTAAGTGTTGGGGGGTGGAATTCCTTCACCAACCCCTAATTTGTTCCACCAAGCCTTCAATGAATATGACTATGAGTCTCTTCTTTGAGATGTTGGTTACCATGAATGACAACCTTTAGAACTCTACAACATATTCTTCCACACTTCCCTTTTGTTTGAGGCAATCCAATTCTCTAAAGTGTTCTTCTAGATCTCTCTTATAAAATCTCTCAACTAATTTTCTACAAAACTCATCATAAGGTTTGATCAATTTATGGCCTTGAGTGAGCAGACCATGGTGCCACCAATCATGAGAAATTCCTTCCAAATGTAGGGTGAAAATTTGATGGCCTATTCTTTAGACATAGGTTTGAGTTCCAAGTATGTATCAAGTTTCTGCAGCCATGACCTAGTAGTTCTCTTCTCAGATCCATGAAAAGATGAAATAGATAGCTTCCCCAATCAATGCTCTATATATTTTGGCCTATGTGGTGAATGGCAAGTTCCCTTTTTATTCTTCTTCATTGCCATGAAATCTCTCAAAGATAGGACCTCCTTAATCTAAGGGTCCAAAGCCCTATAATCTTTATAAGATCTTGAGATGCCATCTTGGAGGGTATTTTCCTCCCCTGGGACTTCTTCTACCCTTTGAATGAATTTAGGCTTGGGAGGCCTATTACTAAATTTAGTTTCAAAAATTTGTGTAGAAACTATCTTCTCCTTCCCTTTTCCACTATTGGCTTCATTGATAGTGCCAACTCCATTAATACTATCATTCTCCTTCCTAGCATTAATTTTCATTCGCTAAAACATCTAGTCAAACATGTTGGCAAGATGATTTTAACTCAAGTATCATTTCCTCAAATCTTGCTTTGAATTCCTTTGCTTCATCGTCCATTGTTTCTTCTTGACCTAGTATTGTATGGTTAGCTTAATTGATCAAATAGAAATGAAACTAAATCAAATTAACAAGAAAATAACCAAGTTAGAATCCATACTCAATAAAATTCAATTTTCAAAGCATTCAAAGAATTTATTCTAAATAAATGAACATAATTCAAAGCTTTTAAACTAATTGAAAGTGCAAAATTCTTAATCCCATTGTGGATTGTTGCATAACTATGAGATGGAAGTGGATTGCTCAATTTTATGTATTATCCATTGTTACAAAAGCTTGGTTTATGAGGTTGATTCATAAAAGATTCTCTAGAATGCTCAAGAAATGAGTATAAAATTTTAGAGAGTAGGGATGGTTATGAAGATTGTGATTTTTTTTGATATAGAAAAGGCTTGGTATTTATAGATTTTAGGAATTCTAATCAATGGATGAGAGAAGATTAAGGAGGTGAGTTTGGATCAAGGATTAATCAAGTGATTGATAATCCATGAGGTGTGGATCAAGGATCAGATCAATGGTTCATAATCCATGAGAGACTCAACAATATCCCTTAATTCATGGAATTATGTTGGAGATATTTCAAGTTGGAGAGAAGAATTTGAATTTGAAAAGAGAATATTCTTTATGAAAGTTGGAGGATTAGAGGAATAATTATTTAATTAAACAATTATGAAAAACATTTAATTGTGCAAGTTAGAAGAATTAATACCTTTAACTAAATAATTAAGAATTATTATCATTTAATTAAATAATTTGACATGATTTAATCAAAATAGGAAAAATTATCATGAAGGTGATGAATTAATCAAATAAAATTAATTATTCAATTAATAGGAGAATAAAGTGAATTTAACTAAATAATTGAGAATTATTTAATTAAATGGAGGAAATAGGTGATAATGATGAGAAAATGGTGTTAGAAAGTGAAATCAAGATGTATGATATGCTTAGGACATTTTTAAGTGTCTACACCTAGTTTCTTCAATTCTCTCCTCTTAAGCCCAATCTCCCTTTCACTTGGAAAATTTAATCATTAGGAAACCCTATAGGCTGGAAGAATCATGATCTAATACCCATGTAATGTCCCTAACATATAATTCCAACATAGAGATTGATTTATAGATTTAATTCAATGAAAAATAATATGTGAACACATAGATCTCTTTGATATAATGATAAACTTTAGAGTCTCATAAATATATGATATATCAATTGCAACTTACAATGATTGATACAAAATGATATAAAATGTTTCTATGGATAAGAAATAGTATTACTAAATTCCTTACAGATTCATTGAAGCTCATATGCAATCCTTGAATGATAATTCTCTCAAGAACTAAAGGGGTTTCGTCCTCCAATCCTAGTGATCATTGGGTTTTTGTCCAATGACCACATAATCCTATGAATTTTCATCCACATAAGGGTTTAGAACACAAGTGTTCCAAAATATAGAAAATTGATATAATAATTTGACACCCTTACATGAATTGACTTCCTAAATTTATATGCTAATAATTTCCCTTAAGAAATAGGTTGTCCTTGAGCCAAAATGGCACCAAAGCCCATTTGAAATTTGCATTTCTAGCATGCCACATTAGGTAAACATTAAGGCCAAGGTTGATTCCTTTAGAATTAGCATGGCACTTGATAGACCTTCCTGAATGCTTTTTTGGACCCTTCCTACTTCGTGTAACTTCACCATTTCTATTGCATGATCCAGAGGTGTCTTATCTTTTAAGCTTGCTAAAGTAGGTGCTTGTTGACTAACACAATCATCTTCTGATAGCAATATATTTCTGGTACCTAATATATTTCTCTTAAGATTTGGATATGATGTGTAGATGTCATCATAGATTCTATGTTCCAAACCACAAGCCAAAATGCACTCTTGCAGAGGAATACAAAGGGATTCCTGGAATCGATCCTACTTTGGTACAATGAGCCTAAAATGGCAATCTTTCGATGGTGATATGTTTTTGATAAATGATCCCTTAAGCTCTAGATATGATGTGAGGCCATAATTACAGATGTTATGTTCCAAAATGCAAGCCGAAATGTACTCCTAGGGAGGAATGTGGTAGGATTCTTGGGTTCCACCCTACAATTGTCTTTTTGGAAAAAAATGACATGACAAGTAAATTCATTCAAGATTCACTTAATATTGTCTCATTAGTTATACTGACAATAAAGGATTCAAGAAATGAATAATTTATTTTCTACACTAATGATTAATATTTTTTATTTTTTTAAAGGCCAAAGATTGGTCAAGATAGTTCCAAATTGGTTCCTATCTATTGAGCTATAAAGTCACAAATAAGAAAAAGGGAAATGGTGAAATAAGAAGTAATAAATGATTGGTCTTGATATATATTCCATAAAATTACAAATATTATGCATCTAGATGTATACTTAGTAATCAAAAATTGAATTTCATAAATCCATACGAAGAGAACAAAAAATGATTATTATTATAATGTTTATAATATTTAAAATTTTCAAAAGATAGTATTTTCTTCTTGGAACTCCTATATTTTAAAGGAATCGAAACTTCTTTATGTACCTAACTAGGGTTGTTTAAGTGAGAGGAGTAAGATGAAAGTTGATAGAAATAAAATTTCTTGGTATCTTCCTC
This sequence comes from Sequoia sempervirens, assembly GCA_007258455.2. NCBI lineage: Eukaryota > Viridiplantae > Streptophyta > Pinopsida > Cupressales > Cupressaceae > Sequoia > Sequoia sempervirens. The sequence goes on along the minus strand of VDFB02267660.1, from coordinate 292 downwards.
TTCCATCTTTCATAAAACTAAATTTTGATTGTGCTTCCAGAGGGAATCCTAGGAAATCAACAATAGGTTGTGTCTTGAGAGGTTCAAATAGAATAGTCATAAAATATTTGACCTTAAAATTACTTGATGGTACAAAATTTAGACACCTAAAATATTCCCTAGGAGTATTCATCATCACAAAACCTATCACCTATTCTCTAATCAACCAATTTCATCACTAAATCTATTACCTAATCCCTAATCAACCAATTTCATCACCTTGTCCTAAATAGCTTAGGACATATACCCCTTT
>VDFB02267659.1:0-37055 GCA_007258455.2 Sequoia sempervirens | reverse complement strand
TTATATCTCACATGTGCTCTACAATCTCTTGCCTTATGACTAAAATGATCGCATGAAAAGAAATAGCTATAAAAGGAACTTTTGAACCAGGTCATATGAGGTTGTATCCAAGGGAAAGACCTTTTGAATGTATTGCTATCCTTTTTGTCTTTGAGAGGAGTATTTTTTTTGTGGAGCTTGACTCTCTTTCTTCTTGTTGCTTTCACTTTTGATAAGCCTTTCTAGGGCTTCAACATACCTCTTTGGTTCTTCATTTGAATTCTTTGGCACCTCTTTGGAGTCTTCTTTATTTTTCATCTAATTTTTTATATCCAAGACCTTTCTTGTTAAACGTTGACCTTTGTTCATTAATGATATCATCTAGTATCTCGACACTCTTCTCAACTTTTAGACTTTTGTTTAGCTTAATATTTATCTTCTCTAGTTCCTTCCTCAAAGAAACTATCTTGGAATCTAACATTTCACAATCTTGTTCCTTTTCTTTTAATTATTTTCTAACCTCTTCTTCAATCCTTTTCACTTCTTCAATTTAAATTTTTAGATCAATGATCATGTTTTAAATTCTTTAAGATCGTGTGATAATTTTTCTTTAAATTCACTATCCTCTTGAATTTGCTATTTTTGTTGCTTGTTCTTTTTCCTAAAACTCTTGATTTCGCCTAGGGTAGAAATAAGTTCTACTTCTAGATCAAATACTCCTTCATCTTCACCATTTTCTTCTTATAAGTTCATATCAACATTCTCTTCATATTCTTTTGATTCCTTTTCTTCTAAGTTCACCTCTTCTTTTCTTTCACTCACAAGGTTGTTTTCTCTTTTGAAGATATCATATTTTTCTTTTTTTTCTGTTGCCATTTGTGTTCTACTTTTCACCCCATCATTTTTTCTTGCTTCTTTGTCATTACATGCATTTGGTTTTGTTGGTGCTCTTTTATCAATGCTCTACTTGGTATCACCTTTTCCCTTATTTCCTTTTCTTCTTTCCATGTGTGCTCCTTTAGATCTACCTTCAAGTGGTTAAACTATATTTGAAGGAACCCACTCTAATATCAATTGACGAGAAAACAATTATACTGAGAGAGGGGGGGTGGTGAATCACTATAATACAATCTTTTACTTTTTTAAACTAACAACCACAATAATATCAATTGCACAATGTCATTCACATAAGATCTTGCAATTATGCAACACAAGAGGAACAAATGACTTACATGGAAACCCTTACGGACAAAACCATGAAAAAATATTATTTGATATTAAAATCACTTACAATCTTTGTAGGCACCAACTACAACAAACTCCAATCCCCTCTTATACAATTTATGAGCACTAGCCCACTAGAGACAACAATCCCTACTTGTATAATTTTTAGGCACCAACCCACTAAAGACACTAATCTCCATAACTCAACACCAACTCAGCAAGAGACGCCAATCTCTTTGATATGAGGCACCAATCTCGTCAATATGGGCACCAACCTCTCCAATATGAGGCACCAAACTCTTTAATAAAATCTTGTCTTCTTAAGAATAAATCTTCTTTGCAAATAGTCTTTAATGATATCCTTTTCTATTCTCCTCAAAATATTCACACACAAATTTGCATATATTCTCTTTCTTAAATACTACACAAATCTACATATATTCTTCTTAAATCTTTTTGTTCTTGAATGATATATCTTTGTGTCTCACACACTTCCTGTTGTGCCTGTAGCACACACACCCCGTTTGGACTAGGGACCCTCTCTTTTCTTTTTTTTTCACTTTTGCCAGGTCATTTTGCTTTTGCCTCATTTTGCATGCCCCTATTCTTGAGCCTAAGTTGGTCAATTGCCTTAAAATTGTCAAATATACCCTAACCAAAATCACCTACCTAAGTTCCACCAAGTTTTGAGCCTTTACAAGAGTTACACTATGGGCTTCCGTTCACTGGAAGTCGTCACGTCCATTGTTCGCGGGTCTTCTCTTGCGGGTTTCCTTTATTGGGTCACTGCCCCTGTTTTGTCATTCCCTACAATCAATCCCTCACGTCCACCCGCATTGCGGGTCCCATGTATGTTTCCTCCACCTGGGTCTTGGCTGGACATCCATCGTGGCACGGGTTCTCGCACGACCACCGACCCTGACACTTTTGTACCTGTAATTAATGAGGGGCATTAATGGCAACTCATTTATAAATAGTTTGCCGACGGGTTGTCATTTTCATCCCATGAATTCAAATTTTAGAGAGCCAACTGTATTCACTCGCGCTCAAAGATCTAAGGGCTTTGACGCTAGTTATCTCCTCTAGCATGTACGACCTATATATGTGCTAAGTTCTTCATCGTTGGTTATTTTCGACATTGTTAAAAAGTCATAGAGTCATAGGTTAGGGCTTGAGAAATTCAAAAGTTCAAGATTAAATGCCAAGAGAAACCCTCCCCCAACAATCTTTGTCGGATTTTCAACGATGGATATGTGACCTGCAAGCACTGCTTGACTTAAACAAAGCCCGCAATGGCCTCGTGCCCCCTTGATCCCACACCTAGAATGCCATTACAGGCAAAGAAAATATTTTGAGTTGAAGTTCCTTTGCGGGTTTGTGTGTGGGACTCCGTTTCGCCATGACCGTGTCCAAGCGACAAAGCCCTTAGGGCTACCTGCCTTCCAGGTTTTGCACCTGTTGCTTTCCTAAGCTGCAAACTTGAGCACAAACATTAAATTTCTGAAGTCAAAAGGTTGTTGTGGGTCCGCTTATGCGGTTCGTAGCCAGTGAAGGACCCTAGCCTTTGGTTGTTAATTAATGGCGAAGACCCAACTGAATTTCAGCCTACGAGTCTCGCCTTGACCACCACCGTGAATCAAACCCAATGCTAAATCTTGATGTAGAATAGCTCTACGGGTCTACCTTGATGAACTGTTGCTCGCGGGAAGTCGTCGCACCCAGGCTGCAACTAGTGGTGATGCCTCACTGCCTCCCCATAGTCCGAGTTCGACCTTCTCAACACCCCCCTAAGAACGAGTATCAAATTGGTGAAGTCAAAATGGTTAAATGGGTTTTCCCTCGCGGATTTCCATCATTGGACGAGTGTTTTCATGCGCCATGGTTCAACAACGTGGCCCTCACTTCCGTTCGACATGTGGGCCCCACACTCCCTAAGTTCAGATGAAGTGAACTCAAAATCAAACGGTGAAGAACCTTACATCAAGATAACTTCGCTGGCCAGCCTTTGCGGGTCTTTGTTTGCGGAGAGTTGTTTTCCCTAGGCTGTCAATTGGACGGAATAACCAACTCGTCTCTCTGCCATGCGGAGTCCGGACTTTGAATCCATCAACGTTGCAAATATCAAAGATGGACAAAGGACAAAACTTTAAGTCAGGGTTTCTCTACGGGTCCTATTGCGTGGGCCACTGCTTGCAAAATGACGCCCATCATAAGTTGTTTTCTAATGGTAAGATTTTCACGATGCCCCGCTACGTGACACCCACGCACTCGATCCCTGTACCTCATGAATAGATCAAATCTTTGAAACAAATTGACCAAATGCAATTTCATGCACACACCAAATATGTTCATGACAAAATTGGCTAAGTCAGAGTGTTTTGTGGACTCCATCATGCAGAACTCCGCATGCGAGAAGACATTTTACCTTTGGCTGATGTCTAATAGTGAAGACTTAATGACAACCTGATGTGCGGCTCCTGCACCTCCAAACTCTACATTTCACAAATTAACAAGGCCTTAAAAGAAAAAAAACTCAAGGGAATTTAAATGAAACTAACTAGGTAGAAAGACCATGTGGGTTCCACAATACCAAACTCCACTTGTGGGATGTTGTTCTCTTTTGGTCATTCCTTAACAACTTTTGCGTCACTGCTTCCGCATTCCTCACACCCGAACAAGTATTGGAAGATGATCTGATAAGGAAAATGATTGCAAATGCCCCCATCTTAGAATTACACACGTGCCCAATTACTTTGCCCTGAATTTACTCAAATATCAAGTCACATGTGAATTTATCATCGGGTGGTCGTCTGTAGGGTTCCCTTTTCCTTGCGTCGTTCCCTATGGTGTTCACCATGACGGCTCCCATAGGGTGGAAACCCGCACTCTAACAAACTTCCCAAATGAACATCAAATGATGAAATATGGTAAATGTGATGATTCTTTAAGAGTATATTAATATAATTAATGTTGAATTTGCATGATTTGACTAACATTTGCATCCCTAATTTGTCAATGCACTTACTGTACCTTTTGTGTGCAGGATTTATGGAACCTGTTGAGGGACCATCAAAAAAACCAGAGGAAAAGGTTGACAGAGGAAAAAGACCAGCAAGAACTCCCAGAGGGAAAGAAGAGAAATAACAAATGAAATACCAATTCCACGGGATGGAGTGCACCTCTAAAATCACATCCAATTGGGACAAAGTTTTTGAAACCAACTTGGGGCACTTCAACCTTGATGAATTCAAGCAGAGGGTGATAGTCAAGACCACTACAAAGGAAGCCTTGAGAATCAAAGAAAGTGGCCTTGCAAAGGTAGTTTGCTTTCCTCTTGCTCTGGTAGCTCCAGAATTGGTCTTTGCTTGTCGGGAGTGCTACCATGCCAATACCAGGAAGATAGTTGCAAAATATGGAAGAGTGCTAGTGGATTTATCTGCTCAATCCATTAGGAAGACATTTGGTATCCCAACCTTCGATAAGATGGAGGAGGTTGAAAGGGAGTTCCCTATACAAGTATGGCAGCTCGATCTTATTGGATGCAAGAGAATGATAAATCAAACATGGCTGAAAGAAAAGAGGGGCAGTGTCAGCAAAGTACCCCAAATGATATATAGGAGTGACTTCTTAAAAGAGTCCAATGATCTAGTCACACTCTTGAGCAGAGTAATGGGCCTTCCTACTACTACGTTCTTTGAGGAATGAATGTTTTATTTCATCGAGGAGATCCTCCGGGGCATGACTAAATTCTACTGGGCAAAGATGATTAGTGAGAACTTGCATGGTCAATTTAAGGCAATCAAGAAGACCTCTCAATTCTACATGAATTAATATTTGGTCTACCTCCTAGCGGCTAAGTTACCATACAAAGGATTATACTGTGCTGGGATATTGGGGACAAAGAAGGGACAACTTAAAGTATATGACTGCTACCCCCAACTTCAATATAGAAATTTTAAGAAATACAACAAAAGAGTAAATGATTCTTTCATCAGGCATATCATTTGGACCCTGGGGGAGATCACCAAAGAAGAATGTCACACAACGCCAAGGAAGTGGTGAAAGGGTTTAGGTATTGGTTCATCTAATTCCCAAAATTCACATACATCAAAGTAGAGGGATTCTCGGGAAGACCCTACCGGCTGCCACACTACCCCAATGATAGAATCATCTTGCTAGAGCTTACTCGGTAGCTATAGACTGCCCACACCTTGTTGAGCAACAAGCACTGAGCTAGGATCCCATATCCCCTCATATTCAGACAAGGAATGCACTCTTGTCCTGCTGCCCCATGTGCTGAGAAATTTGAGGAGTTGGTAGAATATAATCTTGACTTCCATATAGTTAGGGGAGGCATGGATCCCCACAGAAAACTAAAGAAGCAAGTTGGATGACAATATGCCCACTGACCTCACATTGAGGAATTTTGGGAAACTTGTGACAATGATAAAGAAGTTCAAAGGTGGCATTATATGAGGATGACTGCCGATTTTGTAAAGTCTATTGACTTATTCCCTGTGCTAGATCAAATTGTCGAAGTAGACAAAATTATTGATGAAAAATATAATGCTTTAATAAATATGCGACTTCCAGTAATTGACTGGGATGAGAAGGAAGTCATTGACTTGGATGCTATCACCTGCCTTGTGGAACAAAGGACCAAGCAGTGATAGATGAATAGATAACTCAATTGCACGAGCAAGGTGCAGAGTTAACATATGGGGACCTCGAAGATGAGCTTGAAAGTGAAATAGATAGTGGCACTGCCGCCAAATCATCAGGTGAGGCTCCCAAGTCTCCACTCATCACAAGGTATAGGAAGAGAAAGGATACGACAGAATGGAAACCCAAGAACAAGGTATATACAAGGAAGTCAACAGAGGGGCAACCGTCAAAGAAAGTGAAAAGGACAGGGACATTCGTTTTTGAGATGCCCACCATTTAGGAGGAGGGATCCACACAACGAGGAAGAATAAGCTAAACGACCTCGCTTGCCACTACCTACCACCTCCATTCCTCCATTTGCTGCTACCACTACACCATCCCCTTCCACTCCCCAACCGTTGCCAGTATCATCTCCGCCTACTATGGAAATCTCAGTCCACCTCACCTTCACCTCATCAACTGCTCCAGTGGTGATGTTAGACTCTTCCTCATCCACCACTTCCCCACTATTGTCCTCCTAGCTTCTGCCTTCACTGCCAACCCTTTTCACTTTTCCACCTTCTTTGCCAACAACCTCTATGACACCCATCACCTTGTCGTGTTCCTTTGTCGCCTATATGCAAAATGTTCCATCTGAACTCTCTGGGGTAATCCTCAACCCCCAAGTCTAGGCACTAATGGCCCAATTTGATGTTGCCCTACCTCTCCCACCACCTCCCACTGAGCTACCAAAAATGGAGGCTACTATGCAAATCTTTGAAGAAATGGAGAAGCTTAGTGGGGAGCAGCCCAAATAAATAGATGTGGATATTACTGAGGATCTAGAGAACTTTGATCGAGACGACTACTTTGAGCATCCTAAGGGTGGACTAAGGGTAAATATAGACAAGGTGGCCTCAGATGAAGAAGTGAAACAAATGCCCAAGGAGGAAGGTACTGATAAATTTGATGAATATTACGAAGTTGAGACCTTCAATCAGGAACCAAATAAAGAGTAGTCCCAAGAGCATAAATACAGAGAGGAAAACCCTGAGGAGCATCGCTCTAAGGAAGGGAAAATGGACACAAATATTGAGGTAGAAATAATTGATGAGCCCCCACAAGCTGGCTAAGATGAGGGCCTGAGACAAGAAGCAATGCCTCCAAAAAAGGAGGGAGAAAATGATAAAGAAGAAGAGGATACAAGAGAAAAGAGTGTTGAGCTTGAGAAATAAATTGAAGAATATAAAGTGACAAAACAAGATGAAAATGTTGTTGAAGAAGATGTAGAGACCACCGAGCCTGACAAAGGAAAAGCTATACAAGAGGAGGAGCCATATGAGAAAGAGAGAAATGATGAAGAGGCTCCTAGACACGAAGATAATGAGCCTTCGAAGGAGTAGGAAGAGGGGAGGGGTCATGAATCCCCAAAACATCAATCAGAAGTCCCCTCATGGCTTGAGCAATAATTGAAGAAAAAGGCTTAGATAGTTGTTGATCCCAAGGCTCAGTTGGAAGCTATACTATCTAGAGCTCAAGTAAAGACCTAAAAAATAAAAGAAGCCAAAAATCAGGTCTCAAATGACCACCGACACTTCTGGGTCCCAAATACTACAAGTAGCCACTCCTGCTGTGGGAAAAGAAGAGGGCACCATTCAGGGCCAAGATTATCAAATATATGCCATTAATCTAGGTCTTGCTACTTGAGCCCATAAAATAGATGAATTCTAGGGGTCAATGTCTACTATCCTCCAACAAATGAATAAAGATCAATCTACCAAGGAGCAATTGGAAACATAGGTGGCAAAGTTGACTGCCTTCATACAACAGTGGACCTCATCAAGAGAGGAAGCTCCAATGAAATCACCTGCACTTTCCTTTCTCTCGAAGGATGAGGTAAATAAAATGAAAAGAATGAAGAGCTAGACTAAATCTACCTCAGACTGGTTCAACAGGGTGATTTATAACGATGACATGGGCATCCATTATGCAGCAAAAATGCACAATTAATTTGAGATGTTGCAAAAGGAGGTTGAGGAGGAAATGAAAATTTGCAAAGAGTTCCCTGAACTCTATAGGATAACGTATTTGAAGCTAGAGAGCATCCTCAAGCTCACCTGAGAAATTTGGGAAAAGGAGCTGGAGTTTCCCAGAGAAGATCATTGGCTACTCGAGGCTTGGACACTAAGTTTTGAGTACATAAAAGGAATTTTGGAAAGAGCCCTGCAGGAGTTGGAAGCCCATCATGAATGGATCATAGAACAATGGGTTGAAAGTGATGATTTTCTAAAGATGATGATAGGTTATGAAATGATTTCCCTGAAGCTAGATCCGGAGGCCATTAAGTGGGAATTCCATAAGAAAGTAGAGCAGGGAATTGGTGATACTTTGTCAGCCAATTTTATGGACTTTGCTGCAGAGATTTCACTGAGTCAAAGCAGATACTTAGAGCTGCACCGAAGTGCACCAAGCATCAGGACCAAATAACGAAAGGGTTCAATAGAATTTCTTTCTAGATCTCCAAATCCAAACTCTCTGAAGAAAAGAAGTTGTTGGCCGTAATCAACAAGTTTGTAGAATATGCTACTCTGTAGAAAGAAGCTAGGAAGCCTATTATTGATGATGAATATCTACTAAAATAGCTAAAAGGGCTAGGAGTAGCTACAAGAAAAAATAGGCTAGAAGACAAAATGGGAAAAAGACAAAAGAGTATTTTTATATTGTAGGATATTGGGGTTAGGTGAAACCCTAAGTTAGAACAAATCTGAGCCATTCATTGTAAATGAATCTTGTCCATTCATTCTTCTTTTGGAAAACTATAAATAGGGACATCCTCTCATTTTCAAAAGAGAGATGAGTTGTGTAAAGACATTCTGCTGCAAAATATATGAGAAAAGCATTGAGTTAATGGTTTCTTGTGTGTTGCTCTCCATGTGTGAATGATTCTATCTCCAAACAATTCATTTCAGCATTGTTATTTCAAGTTTAAATTCATTTTTTGTTAACAGTTCATGTTGTGCTTTAATGGTGGCTGCTTTTTATAGTATTTGATGCACTTCTAGCCCATACTTTTGGTAATTTGTTGATGAAAAACTGTTGTGTAAAGTTAGTCTGGGCTTGTTTATTTGAGGCACCTTAGTTCAACTATTTTTTCATGCTAAATAGGTCAATGTACAATTTTAAAATGTGCAAAGACCCCTTGAAGATTACACTGGTTTTGTGGAGCTATAGGTTTCTCTTGGTCAAGCGAAACTCAATTTTAGAGTAGTCTGTTTACTGTAGTATTGGTTATTGTCATTCTCGTTCATAGTTTAAAGTTAGAATAGCTCTCTCAACCCTTTTACCTTTTGATATTTCTTTTAAAACTAAGTTAGTTTAGAATCCCAAGCACCATAACAATGTCAAATTTGGTGATTGAAATGAGTTTCAACTTGTTTCTTTGAGTGTGCAACCACTATTCATTCATTTCCAAAACTTTGAAACTCAATTTGTAGACCCAAGAAAAATCCATGCTTAGCGAACCATAAAGGACCCTTGTGATTGCCAACAAATCACATCAACTAATTGAGTTGTTTTTGCAAGTCATGACTTGACACCTGAGAGACCTTGGGGTGATTTTTTGAAACTTAGTTGCATACTTTCACCTTTCAAGAGAGACATCACACTTATGTGTTGTCTATATTGAGAAGTGCAAAAACACCCTTCAACACTCCCCTTCTTCACAAATCTGCTTGTATGATATTAAATTTATTCCAAACTTCTCACACATTTCTTGTTCTCTTTTATATCTTCATATTTCTATAAAAAGACATATCCTTACAAAGATACTGACCCTTCAAATAGTCATGACTCCTCTTAAAAAATAATTGTTTCTTTTTCAAACATGATTGCTACCTTTTCACACATATTCACATTAATATATATGTTTATCCTGCACACACTTCTCTCTTGACTAATAGATCTTCCTTTCTATTCCACACACATCTATTTATATCTTTACATCTCAATGAATATTTGCATCTCTTTAAAAAGAGACAACTCTTTAAAAGGATATGTCTTTTTGTTAAGACTAATTGTTTCCTTTTAATACTTTTTATTTCTCCTTAATGACTACTTTTGAATTATATTCTATTATTTTCTTATGCTCTTCAACACGTCTCTTGACTTTTCTTAACCAAATATTCAATTAATAATATGCATTCACTTTATTCTTCTATATTTGTCTTATTTACTTCATGCTACATATTCTAATTTCATACACTTCTTTGAAAGATAAAACTTTCGTCCTTTTCTTAATTCCTCACTCACTCTTGAATGATAAATATTTCCCACATAACATCTTATGGAATGACTTCTCTTATATATCTTGTCTCATCATGAGACACATCCCTTCACCATACCCTTGTGACTTTTGGTTAAAACTAATTGTTATTTATTTAATTAATTTCTTTATCATACTAGAAGTCCTTCATAATATATCCTCTATTCATTCCCTTATTCCTTTATTGAATTCAATTTACTTCATCATTGATATATAATTAATTTCATTATTGATATATTTTTTGTTTCTCCACTCACACATTTCATCTTTTATCCACTCTTCTCAATCTGATTTCACTTGGTCTTTGAACATCTATTAGTGGCCTTTGGCCTTTGTCTATCATATGATTTCTTCTATTGACAAAGTGATCTTCTCACCTTTGACATCAATGACAATATTCTAACAAAATTTCATACTCTTTTGACACCAATGATAATAAATTTCAACATTAATACACACACACACATATACACATATATATACATATACATATACATATACATATACATACACATACACATAAACATATACATATACATATACATATACATACACATATACATACACATACATACACATCCGTATACATATACATACATATATATACAAATACATATATATACAAATACATATATATATATATGTGTGTGTGTGTGTGTGTGTGTGTGCGTGTATATGTGTATGTATATGTATATGTATACATATATGTATATGTATATATGTATGTATATATGCATATGTATATGTATATGTATGTATATATGTATATATATGAATATATGTATATATATGTATATATGTATGCATATATGTATATATATACATATATATACATATAAATGTTTATATATACATATATACATACATATATACATATACATATACATATACATATACATATACATATACATATACATTATATATAAACATATACATATGCATGTACACATGCATATACATATACATATACAAATATACATACACATACACATATACATATACATACACACACACACAGATATATATATAAAAAAATTTTGCACAGGGTACAAATTATATTGATAGTTGTAGTCGAGGTCCATGTGGCATCATCGAGCATATTACACCAATTGATGGTGTTGAAGCTACTACTGGCAGTCGATTCAAACCATTGACGATAAAAAATTAGCATTACTGAATTCTTGAAATAGCTTATCAATGCAAAAACCCATTTTTTGGCTCTCTCGGATGATTTCTATATCCTTTCGATTAATTTTTTTGACACTTTTTTGAACAAGACAACTGAGAGGGGGGTGAATCAGTTGTAACAAATTTAAACTTTTAAATCATTCACCGAAACTTAGATCAATCACAAATCCTTAACACTACTGAGATGATTAAACATTAAGTGCAAGTGTAAAAACTAAAAACCATCACACAAACACAACACTAGATTTACATGGAAAACCCAATGAGGAAAAAACCATGGTGAGGATTAACTCACACTATATAGAATAACAAAAATGATTACAAAGGCTCACCTCTAGAACAAGGACTCACTGTCCAATAGGGTTAACCACCCAAAGGGCTCACTACCATAGAGATACAAAGAAGATAGAAGAGATATGTTACAAAGAGAAGACAATTTTAATGCAACAGATATTTCCACCACAATTTTATCAACCTCTTGTAGACATGCATGAATGCTAGAGTACACCTTCAACTTAGTGCATCTGAAAACTCAACATTTAGACTTCACACTAATCTGCCACATTCACATCACACACACCCACTAATTCACATTTATTTAACATCTATCTACTCTATTTATTTGCACTTATCTTTTTTCCTTCTTCACCACTAACTCATCTTGTATTTATACCATCTTCAACTTTGAAACATATCCAAAGTCGGTCATCCATCATTAAATTTGAATTAGGTCACCTCCAAAACATCCTAGGGTGGAATTAGAATGAGGGTGACACAAACACACACTTGATGAGGACCCAAATAGGTCTCAATACGCTTCATCACCTTTAAAAGTAGTGTTCAACATGAGGTTGGCCTATCCAATGTAAAACACATAGAATAATTAAGTACATGCAACTCTTAGTATGATCAAATCCTTTTAGACATCAAAATTATCTTCAACACGATCATAACAACTTAACTTTGGAACCACAAGTCATAAGACTTAGCCAAAAAGAAATCTAGACCAACAACATTTCTTTCAAATCTTAGCTAGATACACATAAAACCATAGTTTATAACAAGTGAACATAACTCACATTGTATAATGAATCTGAAGCCAAGAATCTAGATATAACAACTTCCAACAACCATGATCAACATATTTGAACCACACAAACATAGGAGTAAATATTAGAGCAAAACCCGAAACAATCACTGAACACCTACAACCTTTCTTCATTACAATTTTCTCAATATCCTCGACATGTACAACCAATAACCTACATCCATGACATCAATGACAACAACAACCAGTTGATAACCACTTGACCATTTGACATCAACTACAACACCTTCATTCTTGCAACAATCTCCCCCTTTGTCACTGATTGCAATACATGATGTGAAAAACCATCAAAGGCAACATACCAGCTTTAAACACACTTCACATGATTTTACTTTTTATTTCTCCCCCTTAGTAGATAATCTTTTTAACATGATACTCTTCTCTTTTTCACATTCTTCCTCTCCCCCTTTAACATCAATGGAAAAGGTAAAATATATTTTACATTGATTTCCCACAAAATACTCATACAATGACAACACATGACATTACCTGCTCCCCCTGAGAGGTAGCCACCAAAACATTAGTCCAGAAGAAAAATAGATCCATAGACCCACTGGACTAATGCATCTCCATATGCATCTAGTTCAAGAAAGGAGGGGCAATAACCCATAACTTCTCCTGGAGATACTCAAAAGTATCTTTAGGAAGAGTCTTCATAAATATATCAACAATTTGATCCTTCATAGGTACATACTCAAGCTTTACTTCATTCTCCACAACCTTCTCTCTCAAGAAATGATATCTAATAGATATATGCTTTGTCCTTGAGTGCATCACTGGATTCTTTGAAATGTTAATTGCACTTATGTTATCACAAAAGATAGAAATAGGATCATCATACACAACTGTGATATCTTTCAATGTCTATTTCATCCATACAAATTGTGTACAACAAGATGCAGTAGCAATATACTCAACTTCAGCAGTAGAAAAGGAAACCAAATATTTCTTTTTACTCAACCATGCCACCAATCTACAACCAAGAAAGAATGCACTACCACTTGTACTTTTTTTGTCATCTACAAATATAGCCCAATCTGCATATGTATAAGCACTTAGTGTAAATTCAATATCCATAGGATACCATAACCCATAATCTAGAGTGCCATTCAAATATCTAAATATTCTTTTAACAATAGCAACATGTGTTTCCTTAGGATCTTCTTGAAATCTAGTCACAATATAGACAACATGCATAATATCTGTCTAGTAGCAGTCAAATACAACGGTCCACCAATCATAGATCTATATTTGCTTTGATCATCCTTGGGTGAATAATCATCTTTACCTAATTTGCAACCACTCACCATAGGAGTGCATACCAGTTTGGAACCATCCATCCCAAAATTCTTCAACGTCTCTTTCACATACTTTGACTATGAAATAAAAATTCATTTCTCTTTTTTATTAATTTGTAGCCCAAGAAAGAAATTCATCTCTCCAAACATAGACATCTCAAGTTCTTTTTACATTTCTTCCGCAAACATCTTACACAGTTTCATTTCCTCCAAAAATAATTTCATCAACATATACAACCACAATCAAGATTTTGTCTTTTTCAATTTTAAAATATAGATTACTATCTATCGTACCTTTGTTGAAACCTTGCTGAATCAAACACCTATCTAACCTTGCATACCAAGCTCTAGGAGCTTGCTTCAATCCATATAAAGATTTATTCAATCTACACACCATATCTAGTTGATATGACAATTGAAATCCTTCCACTTGTTCCATGTAGACCTCTTCTTCTAGCTCACCATTCAAAAATGTAGACTTGACATCCATATGATAGACCTTGAAATATTTATGAGCAACAAATGATAATAAAATCCTTATAGTTTCCATTCTTGCCACTGGAGAAAAAGTATCCTAAAAATCTATGCCTTCTACTTGTGAGTAACCCTTACACACAAGCCTTGCTTTGTTTATGACCACTTCTCCATTCTCATTCAACTTATTTCTGAATACCCACTTTGATCCAATAATATTTTTGTCTATCGATCTTGGGACCAATTCCCAAGTTTGATTCTTCTCAATTTGCATAATTTCTTCTTTCATGGCTTCCATCCAATTCTCATCTTTACATACTTCACTTACAATCTTTGGTTCCATCTCATAAAGTAAACATAGATTTACCTCACCAACAATAGCTCTACTTTTTGTCAATACTCCTTTTGTTTTGTCTCCAATGATCTAACTTTCTGAATTATTCTTCTACACATATCTAGGTGTCTTAGGGGACATCACCAAAGCTTCTTCTTTTTCTTCATTCTGCTACTCTTGCTCATCCTTTTCTTGTTCTTCCATAATTTCTTCAATCCTTACACAATTAGGTTCATTCGATACATATCCATCAACATCAATTGAATTCTTCATTGCTTCATCAACCTTGACATTTGTACTTTCTACAATATTTCTTAGTCTTTTATTGAAACATCTGTAAGTTTTTCTTTTAGTAGAATATCCAAGAAAAATACCTTCATCACTTCTTGCATCAAAATTTCCTAAATTTTCTTCATCTCTTCTAATGTAGCATTTGCTTCCAAATACCTTGAAATACTTAATAGTAGGAATTCTTCCACACCATAGCTCATAGGGGGTCTTTGTACTATTTTCTTGCTCGAACTTGATTGAATACATAAACAACAGTATGAATAACTTCTCTCCAGTAAACTTTTGGTAAACTAGCCTCAATAATCATTGATCTAGTGGCCTCTTGAACTATTCTATTCTTTCTTTCAACAACTCCATTTTGCTGAGGAGTTCTCAGAGTAGATAACTATCTTTTTATTCCATGCACTTCACAAAACATATTAAACTCATGGGAAGTGACTTCACCACCTCTGTTAGACCTTAATCATTTTATCCTCAAATTTACTTCATTTTCAACCATAGCTTTGAACGTCTTGAATCTATCTAGTGCATCAGACTTCTCTCTAAGAAATGTAACCCATGTATATCTAGAATAATTATCAATCAAAAACATAAAGTACCGTTCACCTTGTAGACTTCTCACTCTTGTAGGACCATAGAGATTTGTATGAATTAAATCTAGTATTTCAGTAGTAGATTGTTCCTTTGATTTGAAATGGATTCTTGCTTCCTTTCTAAACTGACAATTCTTGCAAATAACATTACCATGCTTTGTAATCCTTGGTAAATCTCTCACGGCTTGAACTGCACTTATCCTCACCAAGTTATAAAAAATTATATGACACATTCTCTGATGCCACAACCAATTTTTATTAATCTAATTCATAAAGCATTGTCCATCAACACCCTTAACTTGATAGATATTTCCTTCATATTTCTTTCCTACAAAATCACTATTTCAAATCCTTTCCTGATCTCACATCTCTCATCCTCAAATACAAGATTATATCATTTACTACACATCTGACCAACACTCAAGAGGTTATTCCTTAAACCCTTAACATAGTAGACATCATCAATATTATGCTTTCCATCAAAACTTAATGAACCTATCCCACAAATCTTAGCACCAGTATCATCTCCAAACATAACTAAGCCTCCATCATATTTTTCAAGTTTAACAAACTTACTCTTAATACCAATCATGTGATGTGAACAACCACTGTCAACAACCCAATAGTTATTTTCCTATTTAGCATGTAGGGAAAAGATTACAGTACCTTCATTTTTCTTCTTCTCTGGAGGGCATTCCTTCACCTATTTTTTAGATTAGCAGTTCTAAGTAGGTTCATATTTTATAGCCAAGAAAAAACATTGATTATCATCAAGATCTCCATAATCAGATTCCTCATCAGATATACTAGCATCCTTATTCACATAATATGCTCTATTTATCTTCTTACCTTTCTTTTCTTTCTCACATTTTTGTTTATTCCTCTTAGCTCTTTCCAAACACCTCGAAGCATAATGTTCTATTCCTCCACAACTAAAGCATGTAAAGGGTAACTTACCTTCATACTTTCCAAAGCCTTTCTTCATCCTTCTCACAAAGTTACCTTCTACTACATCAAGATTTTCTTCATCCGAATCTTCAAATTTTGTAGCCTTAAAAGCAGTCTTTGATTTGAATCCATTTCTCAAATTTAGCTTTCTCATCTCATAAGATGTTAGAGTTCCCAACAACTGATCTTTAGTGTAAGTCTTATAATCTATATGTTCTTCAATAACACATACCTTTTCATTGTAAGAATAAGGGAGAGTTCTAAGAATCTTCTTTACAACCTTGGTTTCATCTATAGTAGCACCAAGTCCTCACATTCCAACTACTACCTCATCCAATCTCTGTACATAAGCTTTAACATTCTCATCTTCAAACATATGTAGGAGCTCAAATTGTGTCTCTAAATTCCACAACTTTTCCTCTTTGGCCCTTTCATCACCTTCATGCACCTTTTCCAAAGCATCCCAAACTTCCTTAGCAGTCCTCGGATTTTGAACTTCAACTCAGAATGTATAAGACTATTCTTCAAAATGTACTTCACCTTATTGTTTACTTCATGTGCCTTGATCTCATCATCCATACTCAGACCATTAGCAAGAGGAGTGTAAGGATTATTGTAAGATTTTTCCACATCATATCCACAATACTCCAAATATTCTTCCATCAATATTTTCCAAATAGCATAATTAGTTCTATCAAACCTCAAAAAATCATGAGTAACTTTGATAGGCATCCTGGACCTTAAGTGGTTAAGCTCTTATCCAAGGAACCAAACTCTAATACCAATTGTTGAACAAGACAATTGAGAGGGGGTGAATCAATTGTAACAAATTTTAAATTTTAAACAATTCACTGAAACTTAGATCAATCACAAATCCTTAAGACTTCTAGAATGATTGAACATTAAGTGCAAGTGTAGAAACTTAAAACCATCACACAAACACAACAACACCAGATTTATGTGGAAAACCCAATGAGGGAAAAACAACGGTGAGGATTAACTCACACTATAGAGAATAACAAAACTGATTACAAAGGCTCACTGCCTAAGAAAAAGGATGACTGCCAAAACAAGGACTCGTTGTCTAACAGGGTTAACCACCTGTAGGGCTCACAACCATAAAGATACAAAGAAGATAGAAGAGATATATTACAAATAAAATACAATCTCAATGCAACAGATATTTCCACCACAATTTTCTCAACCACTTGTAGACATGCATGAATGATAGAGTACACCTTCAATTCACTGCATCCAAAAACTCAACATTTAGACTTCACATTGATCTACCACATTCACATCACACACACCCACTAATTCACATCTATTTCACATCTATTTTCTCTATTTATTTGTACTTATCTCTTGTCCTTCTTCACCACTAACTTGTCATGTATTTTTTATCATCTACAACTTTGAAACATATCCAAAGTCGACCATCCATCACTAAATTTGAATTAGCGCATCGCAAAACATCCTAGGGTGGAATTATAATGAGGTCGACCCAAACACATGCTTGATAAGGACCCAAATGGGTCTCAACACACTTCATCACTTCAAAAGTAGTATTCAACACAAGGTCGACCTAACCAGTGTAAAAAACATAGAACAATTAAGCACACACAACTCTTAGCATGATCAAATCCTTTCAGACACCAAAATTATCTTCAAAACGATCATAACAACTTAACTCTGGAACCGCAAGTCATAAGACTTAGCCAAAAGAAATTTGAACCAACAACATTTCTCCTAGACCTCAACTAGATACATAGTAAACCACAGTTCACAACTGGTGAACATAACTCACACTGTATAATGAATCAGAAGCCAAGAATCTAGATATAGCAACTTCCAACAACCATGATCAACATATCTGAACCACACAAACATAGGAGAAAATCCTGGAGCAAAACCCGAAGCAACCACTGAACACCTGCAACCTTTCTTCATTACAATTTTCTCAATATCCTTGACATGTACAACCAATAACCTGCATCCATGATATTAATGACAACAACCAGTTGATAACCAATTGACTAGTTGACATCAATGACAACACCTTCATTCTTGCAACACACTTCACAATTTTCCAATGCATGTAAAGTATATTTTGGTGAGCAAGGCATATTAACAATATTTTGTTTCCATATTCCATGATATTGGATTGCTAAATTTTCTAGATTGGAATTGTGTGTTATTTTGAACATCAAAGTTTTGAATCAAATTTCATGATCCATCATTAGGATGAAAAAGTAGCTAGAGAAAAAAATTAAAATTGTATTAAAAAACTTGGATAGGAATAGGAGAGGGTGTTGGGAGGGTTGGAGGACATTGATCCCCAAAAGTAGGTTCAAAGAAAAAAAAAGGAGAGAAGAAAGATAGGAAAGAAAAGAAATAATAACCAAAAAAGCTTAATAATAAAAATTATAATTATTGTATCAACAAATTGTAATTATAAGCCAATGCATAAATTAATAATATATTAAATAAACAAAGAACATGTTAGATATGACTATAAAAGTGATAATAAAATAAAAATACATCGGTAACAAAAAAATAAATATTGTAGAATAGATTAAGGAAAGTCAAAATCTATTGTCTAATGACATATTAAATGTTAAATAATATGAAGAGTTAAAGATATAACAAATTATTATTAAAAATTGACAAAAAAAACTAACAAGGTATATTATATATCTTAAAATATTAAATATAGAGAAAAATAGATAAAGAAGAATAATGAAGACACAATTCAATAATAAAGACCAATCAATATAAAAGATAATTTTAAATATAAAGCAAACACAATAATGTAGACAACAAAATATAAGAGAAAGGTTTGGATAGCTAACAATGAAAAAATCATAGAAACAAATAAAACCCTATTAAATAATATTATAAAAACAACAAATAATAATAATAAAAACCAATAATTATCTAGAAAAACAAAAGAGACCCAAAAAAGAGACCTATGAAATTAAATAAGGGGTCAACTGGGCAAAAAGGCCTATAAAATGACATTAAGAAAATAAATCAAAGGTGAAAGAAAGAGCAGTTAAATAAAATTAAAATTCATAACATTATTAAAAGTTAAAATAATGTTAATTATGAAATATTAAAATATAAATAATAATTAAAAATAAAGATAAATCATATTGAAATAAAATACCAATTAAAAATGATGTAAATTAAAACATAAATTAATATTATATCAATAAATTAAAAACTTATATGAAATTAATATTATATTAAATAAAATAATAATATGAAATAAATAATTATAGAAAGGTTAAAATAAGGAAAGACATAATAAGAGATATTAATAACATATAATAATAAAAAAATATAATAGATTATGGAAATTCATAGTCTGTATAAAATTCTATTATATGTTATGAGAAAATAAAAATAAAAGTTTAAAAATATGAATATTATATTGTGAGCAAGAGAATCTATAGTCACTAACAATAGACAACATATTCCAAGTTAGCCGTTGTTAGAACCCAAATAATCACTCCCTATAAAATTCATTTGAACAAAAGAATAAAGGAAACAAAGCAACAAGCAAGCAAAACACAATGAAACATTATTCTAATGATCAAACTAACATCTTATAGGGCGATTGGTGCTATTTTGATGTGGAAAATAGCCCTTTCCCAACCCCTTTTTGATAAGCTCTAGATGTGATGAAGATGCAAGATGATAAGTGATCAAGTTGTGTAGTTGTTGAGGATTAATACAATAAAAGAGGCCTCTATTTATAACCAAGAAGGATGGAAGAATGCAAAACATGGGGGATGTGGAACAAAACATGGGCTAATGACAAGATGCCACTTGTCAAGATGTGAGAGGATGAAGGTTGTGCACATTTTGATCAATGTGCCAAAGAGGGGGAGATTTGAAATTCAAAAGATGGCTTGTTGGAGGGAGAAGAAAGAGTCTTAAATGCCAAGTGGGAGACATGTAAGAGACAATGTAAGAGGAGTTAATGCCCTTTTGGAGGACAAGACATGTGGGAGGAAAAATTCAAATTTGAAGAATATTCCATCTTGATGCCCTTTTTGAATGAAATTAGATGAAATAATAAATCAAATAAATTGATTTATTGTACAAGTTGCAAAAGCTAGAGAAAAGAGGATTAGTGTTAGAAGTTAATCAGGATTTAATTAACTTTAGATAGAGATTAGCTGACATCTTTAGATAGAGATTAGCTGACATGACATTTGATTTAGATTTTAAATCAAATGGGAGGAAATAATGGACATTAGCCATTTAATTGAATACATTTGATTTAATTAAATGAAAAAACTTTAGGAGATAATTAAATAAAGTGATTTATTTAATTAAAAAGATAACCTTAGGAGATCAATCAAATAAACTTGATTTATTTAATTGATGGGCGAATATGATTTAATTAAATATGAGGAATGCATGATGTCAATTTTGCATGTCTACATATATAATAGACTACAAAGCTATCATGGTCTATTATATAATATCAAAAATTAAAAAATTAAAAAAATTAAGAAAAAGATAAACTATCAAGGTGTATTATGAAATGTTTTAAAATATTAAATACTAGCACTTGCATCTAAAGAGGTTCAAGGATTACATCGATAGAAAGCTATATGTATCTTAATATGTTAGAGAGTATGTGTTCATGGATGGATGTGCTCCAAATTCTAGTTATGTGGTTGAATTAAACAATTAATAATAAGTGCTATTGGAATGAAATAAACTTAGACAAATCTAGATTTTTTCCTTAAATAAATTAAGTATTATGTGATTATAAATATTTGCATACAGATTTAAAACATAAAGCATTGCAAATGAAAAAAAAAAGTGCTAAATAATGGAATGAAATAAACTTAGACAAATCTAGATTTTTTCGTATTATCTAATTATGAAATATTTGCATACAAATTTAAAGCATAAAGCAACTCAAATGAAAAAAGAAAATTGTCATCAAATTGACAAAAACACTGCAAATGGAAATAGAATGTTCCCTTTCACTTGTCAAATCAATATTTATCTAGCTTTTATGTGATAAGTGGGATTTTGGAGGCTTTTACCTAATATTTTAGAGGCTTATATAAAGAAGAATTAGATAAGGAAGAATAATGAAGACTAAGGACCAAACAATATAAATAGACAATTTCAAATATAAAGGGAACACAATAATGAAAGCAACAAATTATATGACAAAAATATAAATAGCCAATAGTAAAGGAAACATAAAAACGTACAAAATCCTATCAAATAATATTACAAAAACAACAAATAAAAATAATACAAAACAATTAACATCGAGAAAAGAATAAGAAACAAAACTGAAAGAGGAACCGCCAAATAAATAAGTATAAAGGGAACACAATAATGAAAGCAACAAATTATATGACAAAAATATAAATAGCCAATAGTAAAGGAAACATAAAAACGTACAAAATCCTATCAAATAATATTACAAAAACAACAAATAAAAATAATACAAAACAATTAACATCGAGAAAAGAATAAGAAACAAAACTGAAAGAGGAACCGCCAAATAAATAAGTATAAAGACAAAGAAAACAAGTGCAGTACTTGCCTTTGTAGTATTCCAATTAGAGATTTGTAGAGTTGGAATAAAAATAAATGTAAGTTTAATTAATGTGAATAAAATTAAATGTAATTTGTTTTTTAATTGTTTTATTTTAGTTTTGACTTTTGTATTTTGTGTTTTGTTTGATTAATAGCGTTGGTTTTTTTATATGTTTTGATTATGTAATGTAAATATCTTGTTTGATGTTAAATATTTGAAAATAAAATAAATTGGAATAAATGTTTATTGTTTGGTGTTATTTATTTTTCAAAAAACATAAAGTTGAATACATTTGAATATTTATATAATGAACCCATTCATTGAGAGAAGTAGTTCATGAATTATTTGTACTAGACATAACTATGACTAATAAAGTTGAAGTTGAGTTTGTTCTTTAGAATACATATATGCTAAACATTAAATAATCAAATGATTTATTATTAAAAATAATTCTTAGATTGATTCTAGTTGATTTTGAATTTGATAGTGAAATCTTCATATTATAGTTGAAGTTAAATATACTACTAATATAATAAATATATTATATTCTAATTTAATATATTTTAAAATATTTTTATAAATATTAATATAGTGATTTACTATTATATTAATTATATTAATAGTAATAATATAATAATTTTAATTTTAATTAACATAGTTTATTAATATATATAAATATATATGAAAGGAGAACCTACAAAATAAAATAACCTATATTATATTGTATATAAATATATAATATAAATTAATATTACATATAATATAATTAATATAAATTAATATATTACTTACATAATATAGGTTAACTTATTTACCTACAAATTATTACCTGTAATATAAGTAATATAAGATATAAATAGAAATAGTATATATAAATTCTATATATATATATATATACGTACATTAGGTTATATATTATCTTATATATGTATATAGGTTATAATTTTTTTTTAACTATATATATATATATTAATATAAATTAATATAAAAAAATCTTATTATTGAAAAGAAGAAGGAGCACATATATAATCAAATTATACCATAAAATATTAAAAATATAGATAAAGATATTAGTTTAATGGAAATAATAAAACTTTTTTTTTTTTTTTTAATAGTGTGGATCCAAATCTTTATAAAATAGTTAATTGATTTTTGTAAGATTTTCTTTAATAAATAAATAACAATTACATACATAAACAAAAATCATTCTTAAAAAAATATCAAAATAAATCACATTTATTTATTTTAGAAAGATTTAATGAAATGATTTTATAAAGCAAAAAATGAAAAATCATTCCTTAAAAAAATGTTTAATTTGCTTTATCCGCCAATAACACACAAAACTTTTTTAAACAAAAAATAATTTTTATAATTTATAAAGTTAAATATTTTACAAGTTGACTTTACAAAATTGTATTTTATTTTAATTTTTGTTTAAATATTGTTTTTGATTGGTTGAAAACTAGATTATTAATAACTAGTTAATTAAAAAAAGCCAGAGTCATTACAATAGTACTATGCCAATGACAAGTACTAATAAACTTATGAAATTAAATAAAAGAACTAGGCAAAAAAACCTACAAAATGACAATAAGAAAACAAACCAAAGGTGAAGAACAATTAAATAA
Organism: Sequoia sempervirens; assembly: GCA_007258455.2. Classification (NCBI taxonomy): domain Eukaryota; kingdom Viridiplantae; phylum Streptophyta; class Pinopsida; order Cupressales; family Cupressaceae; genus Sequoia; species Sequoia sempervirens. The sequence goes on along the minus strand of VDFB02267659.1, from coordinate 13,444 downwards.
AATTAAAAGCAATAACGATACTAAAAATTAAAATGCTATAATAGATTAGTATCAACAATGAAATATTGTGATATAAATAAATATTTTTAAGTAAATACAAGACTAATTGAATGATAATAAAAAACAATATTGATGCAATACAAAACATAAAATAACATTAAATCAAGAAGTTGAAAAACATATAAAACAATTAATATTATATTAAATAAAACATTAATAGGAAATATAAAACTATATAATGGTTTAAATAAGGAAATAAATAATATAAGCTATTGATAACAAATATAATAAAAATATTATATAATGGGCAAAGGAAAGTTAATTACATATTATATTATTATAATGTATTATTAATATAATATATTATAACTAAAATATTATGAATAATGAATTTCATAACTAGAAGATGTTATAATATTATCATACCTATATAATATTATAGACAATCAAAAAAGGGGGAATGAGAGAAAGATCGAGCAAAATAGACTACTAAATATTAATGTAATAAAATGGAGAAATATCAAAACCAAAAAACAAGAAGAGAAGGAAGAACAAACAAACAAGGGGAGAAAGGAAGGAAAAGAGGAGAGCATGAGGAGATATTGGTGTAGGGAAAAAACAAGGAGGGAGGGGGGGTAGGTAGAGAGAGGGGAAACTGAAGAAAAAAGGAGGGAGGACAAATAAGAAAGTCAAAGAGAAAGATCTCTAATGCTATTTAATAGGGGTTTCCAAGAGAAACTTAAATTCCAAACCCCATCTAGATTGAGCTTATAGGGATGATTATTAATTTCAATGGCATCTTTAAGCTTCCTCTTCAAGTAGTTCTCTTCTTTGAACATGATTTTGGTATTTTCTAAGGTAATATGATACTTTGGTGCAGGTGCACCAAGACCTAAACATGAAATTGGGGGATCTTAGTTTGGGTTTCTTTGAAAGTTTGAGTCTTTGGATGTAATAAGGCCATGTCAAGGCCATTATAGTGTCTAGGGAGTCATTTTTGAATTATTTATGTGATTAGGGAGTTTTAGTGCAATAGAGAGTTAAAAAGTGAGAAGTTGACAAATTTGTAAGTTGCGAAATTGCAACAAATTTGAATGATAACAGACAGATTTTTGAAAAGTTGTTTCTTAGGTGGGTGAAGTTGGTTGAGGAAATTTAGTTGATGTATTTTGTGTTTAAAAATACCTCACTTATTTGAGGTAGGAGGTTGGAGGTTTTTAATCAAAAGAAGATCAAATAAATTACTTGTTTCCTCTGCAAATTTTCTACATTTTGAATTATAGTCTGTAATTGCAAAGCACTGTACGTGCCCATACAGAGTCTTTTGGCTTCCAATGAATTAAAATTTGATGGCTTAGTGTGTTAACTCTTATTTTAGTATTATTTGGAGGATTATTGTAAGGTTTAGTGCATTTTGTAATCAAACTTCTAACAATGGGTTTGTAGGACAGTTTAAGGGCTCAAAAGCTTGAAAATGTATTAACTAGCCATTCCACCTATTGTATAACCCGTGGCTCAATGGAATGGACCAAGATATATAGGATTTTATGTTGGGATGGTCTATTGGAGTAGGGGAAATGATTAGAGGCATTTTGAGTTGTTGTCCTAAGTGATTTTGTGCAAAATTGGCTTGAAAATGGAGGTTTTTGACTAGGGTTCGATGAAATATTTGAGGGCAGTGATATTTCTTGATATTTTAGGAACGCCCAGGCTTAGTTAGGGGTTTTTGAGTTGGTGACAAGGTATGGTAAGGTCTAGGATCTTTTTTTCAATAAACCCTAGTGTAAATTGGGAAAAGAGAGGATTTTGGAGTTAGGGGTGTTGCAGGGTCTAACTTGCCCTAAAGGTTGTGGATTTAGTGATTTATCAGGATGGTGAGTGCTTCCTAATTATTATTTTTGGTTTGTGGAGTGTTTGGAGGGAAATTCCTTTGTAAATATGACCTAATTGAGGTCTTGGACAAAAAAATCCATGTTTTTGAGAAGGTTGATCCAAAGGAGTTTTATGAGGGTTTGATGTATGTTGAAGAAGGACTAAATGGATGCCTAAAATGGTGGTTTATTATAGAGGTTGTTAAGGAATTCTAAGAGTTAAGGTGGAAATAATAGGTCTGTAGACCTACAAGAGTGTCTAGGTGAGAAGTTGGAAAATAAGCCAAGATTGAGTTTTTCAGAAGAAAAGTGGTTTGGAATCCTTTGTATTGTGTAAGTGAGTTGTTTGCCACCCTGTATTGCTATCATATGGTATCAGAGCATAGTTAGTAGATCTTTGAAGGTGATAGGTTGAAGTTTTCAAAGAAGAAGGTTGAAAGATTGAGTAAAGAAAAAGGTGTAACTGGAGGAGTCAAGATGCCTCCCAAAGGAAGCACCATTGTTAGAAAGATTGATCAAAAGGCTAGAGAATTATAATCCTTGAAAAGGGAGATGGATGCATTGAAGTCTAAAGCTGGGGTTGATATGGATGAAAGTGATTCTGAAGAGGAAGAAACTTCTAGTGAAGAGGAAGAGTTGGATGCAAAGGATTTGAGGATGTTGAATCTTTTGAAGGCTGTGAAAGGTGACGGACATAGAAAAATGGATTTTCCTACATATGGGGGTAAATTAGATGGTGAAGAGCTCTTGTATTGGTTAGGAACATGGATAATTACATTGAAAGTGAAGAGGTAGATGAAGAAAACAAGGTGAAGAAGGCTAAGACCAAGTTAAAATGACATGCTTTGCTGTGGTGGAACTTTGTGCAAGATGAAAGGAAGAAAAAGGGGAAGACCAAGACCACTTCTTGGGAGAGAATGAAGGTAAAACTTAAAGGTAAGCTCCTCCCTAATGATTACAATGTTCAATTGCTTAAAAGACTTCAAAATCTTAGGAAAAAGGATCTAGATGTGCAAGCATACACTGAGGATTTCTATAGGTTAAGTATAAGGGAAAAACATGAGGAAGATGAGGAAGAAATAGTGGCAAGGTATCTTAATGGTCTAAGGTATAATATACAAGATGAAATAAGTTTGATGACACCTAAAATAGTAGAATAATTTTTTCAAATGGCTATAAGGGCATAAGAGAAAGTGAAGAGGAGACAAGAGAAGACAACAAGAGGAAGAGGTAGTACTTCTAGAGGGAGAGGAACCTTTTCTACACCAAAAAAGTCCAATCAAGAACAAGAAGATGTTGATAAAGGTAAAGAAAAAGTGGTTGAATCTAGAGGTGGATGGAGAGGTGGAAGAAAAAAATTTAGGGGCAGGTATGCAAATCAAGGAAGAGGTTCTAATGTGTTTGAAGGAAGGTGTTACAACTGTGGTGAGTTTTTTCATCCATCCTTTAAGTGTCCTGAAAGGTTTGGTGCTACTTCAAGTGGGGGTGAAAGAAGAGGTGAAAAGAGGGTCCAAATTGTGCAAGAAGATGAAGAGGAAAGTGTCAATTCACCAAGCCTTGTTGCTGCACCTGAAGTTGGTTAAGATTTGATGCTGCAAAGACAACTTTTGAAGGCCTCCAAGGAGAAAGAACCATTGTAAAGGAGAAACCTTTTCAAGACCACCTCCAAGAGCAAAGGTAAAGTATGCAAGTTAGTAATAGATTCAAGCTCAACTGATAATATAGTATCAATGGTAGATAAATTAAGTTTGGTGAAAGTTTCACATGAAACACCCTACAAGGTGTCATGGTTAAATGATGATCAATCAATTCTAGTCAATGAGCGGGCCTTAGTTGAATTTCAGATTGGAGGGTACAAAGATAGGGTACTTTTTGATGTTCTACCAATGCAATATTTCCATTTGTTTCTTGGAAGGCCATGAAAATTTGATTAACATGTTGTGTATGATGGAAGGGCCAATACATATCAGATTGAACATGAAGGGAACTCATTTACTTTGATCCCATTGCAAGAGGAGGTCAAGGAGCATCCAAGGGAAGCAAAGGTAATCATGATGGGTAATAAAGAGTATGTGAAGATGGGGGAAGTCAAGAATGATCAGTTGGCAGCCATGACAAAAGTTGTAGAAATTAGGATAGAGGTATTGCAGGTTGGTGCACAGTTAGAAAGGAGAAATGATAAGAAGAAGATGTTAGAGAATACGAATCCCAAGGGCAAGCAATAATATGTGAATTTGTTCAAGGATGTTTGCTTCTACTAAAGGGTTTGAGATTTGATGCTTATGTTGAATGTTGGTTTTCCAATGTTTTCGATCAAAGCATTGTGTTTTCAAATTGACTCACAAGCAATATAACACCCTAGCTCAATTGGTACGTTTTTCTTGGTGGGCTTGCCTCATGCCCTTCGTAGAAGAAGAGATGATTTTACATGCAACCAAGGAAAGAGTATAAAGGTATGTTAAGAATGAAGTCTTAACCTCTATACTTTAACCAAGATCGGACATGGCAAGTAACTTCTTGGAATCTAAGTTCCAATGCACCACTTCGATAAACTCGTTGAATGGATTAGTTGGTCACTAAAAACAAAGGTTTTAGTTAGGACTTTCCATTCGTGGAGATTGAACCATACAACAAGAGTCCCCTTTCGGATCCATCTTGTCGGAATCAACCGCGTGATATTGGCGTTTACTCCAATACCCACATTTATATCCCGGTTGGAAATATTCTTGGCTTTAGAGTGTTACCGGTTGAGTCGTTCCCTTGGGTGAGTACTTTTTCCCCAAGGCAGACCCTCTAAGATAGACAAAAGTGAATAAACTTATTCATAGTTTGATCGACCCTTGTTTAGAAACAAAGGGAGAACACATGCAATAAGCTCACTCACACTCGCACAAGATTTTGTTCAATTTTAAGCCCAAATTGAAGTGTGGAGGTGATTGCTTTGTCTCAACCTAAGATCATGAAAAAGGCCTTTTGATTCTCAAGATTGTTATAAAGTGCGAGAGAAGCGCATACGTCCTTTTTCAATGATGTTAGTTCAAGTAATCTCTCACAAAACAATGTAGCGCATGTTCATTTTAGAGCCCACAAAGCAATAATGAGTTCATTTTAGAGCACCAAAAGACAAATGATAGAAATTTTATTCAATTTGTTAACCAAATAAACAAACTATAGTAAGTTGTATTCACAATGTTCATTTTAGCCCTTTTGTAGCAAAAAATTGAAATGTTCTTTTTAGAGCCCAAAATAAATTTAGTAGGTCCTAAAAGCTTGAAGGGGTAAAATCCTTAGAAGTGGGATTATAATTTCTCCCCAAAGTGTTCAAAAACACTTGATACAATGATGCGATAATGATTTTTTCTTTGACTTCCATGCTCCATGATCCTTTAAAACCTACAATACAAGATCCAAATGTTAGATGACATCAAGGAACAAAAAGATATGAAAGTTAGATAGACGATTAAGCATAAAAAACTCTAAAATTTAGACCAAGTTTCATTGTGATTTGACATTAAGTGAAAATTTGAAAATTTAAACTCTATCAAAATTGATAATAACCTACACCATTGGATAGCTTATGAAATTCTACCCCATTTCAAAAAAAAAATCTTTGAAAAAGACCAAAAAATGACCAAAAATGACCAAGATATGGCTATTTTAAGTTTGCATGAAAAAGCAAGAAATCAAAGGCGGTGCAGTTTGCAACGACGCTATTTGGGTTCAAACAGCGATGCTGGAGCTCAAACAGCGACGCTGGAGCCAAAAGCGGCATTGTTTGAGTTCAAACAGCGACGCTAGAGCTCAAACAGTGACGCTGGAGCCAAAAGCGACGTTGTTTGAGTTCAAATAGCGACGCTAGAGCCAAAAGCGGCGCTGTTTGGAGTTTTAAGCGGTGCTATATGGCACCGCTAGGCTGTCATCGACTCTGTTTGCTGTAGACACAAAAAAAATAGAAAAAGCACGAAATTTTGATGAAAAAATGTGATTTAAACTTTTGGTTTTCCTTCCTTCTAGCGCCAAATGTAGAACCCTAATCCAAATACCTGCAAAACAAAACAAATGAATACATTAGGAGATCAAATGCAAGCAAGAACAAGGATTCCTCAAGAAATTCATTTGAATGGAAAAAGAGATAAAATATGAAATGAAGAACACAATGAGATTTCAAAGCATATAAAATCCTATTCTAAAGCCAACAAACTCCTAATCTCTTGAGGGAATTGGTGCCAATTTGATGTGAAAATTGGCCCTTTCCCAACTCCAATGATGCAAGATTGATGTGTTGATGAAGATTGATGAATGCTTCCAAAATAAAATTTGCATAACCTAGCTATAGAACTCAATGAGATGGATGAAGATTGCTCTAAATTTGAGTATAGTAAGTTACTCAATTGGTGGATGATCAAATGAGGAGAGGAGCTCTTCATTTATAGAATGCTAAGATGGATGAATGCCAAAAATGAAGCAATGTGGGACTAACATTCAACCAATGGAAAGGTGCCACTTGTCAACATTTGATAGGATGAAGGTTGAGCACATTTTGATCAATGTGCAAATTTGAATTTTGAATTTGATGAGATGACATGTTTAGGGGGGATGAAAGATGAGTTAAATGCCAAGTGGGAGACATGTAAGAGACAATGTAAGAGCTTTAAATGCTTTGTTGGATGGACAAGTCAATTTGGGAGGAGATTTCAAATTTGAGGAATATTCCCACTTGGATGCCTTTTTTGAATGGAAATAGGTGATTTATAAAACAATTAAATTGATTTTCATGTGCAAGTTGCAAAATCTAGAGGATTTGAGTGATTAGGATTAAATTAATCAGGATTTGATTAATTTAAGGGGAGATTTAGCCGATTTGACTATTTGATTTATATTTTAGGATTGAAATAAATCAAAAAGAGATGAAAATGATTAAGACTTAGTTAAATAAATATTTTGATTTATTTAACCAAAAGGGGTGATGTTAGATTAAATTAGATAAATGTTTAATTTATTTAATTTAATTAGATGAACTTTAGAAATTTAATCAAATAATATGGATTATTTAATTAAATAAAGATAGGAAGATGAAATGCCCTAGCTAATTACACAAAGACGACGATTTAATTAAATTGAGGGATTTATTTAATTAAAAGGGGAATTATGATGACTTTAATCAAATAAGGTTGTTTGATTAACTGGTTAGACAGAGGGATAATTCAGAATGAAGCGATGTTAGTAGATCAGGATCGAGTGTGCGATATCAATATGTATATTTTTGATGTCTACAATTTGTAAAGAGTAAATATAAAGTTTTTAGGTGATTTAAAGAATTTAAAGAAATGGTTGAGTTACAAAATGGAAAGAAAATAAAATGTTTAAGGACTGATAATGGCGGTGAATTTTTCTCTAATGATTTTGATAGATTCTATAAATATTGTGGTATTCATAGACACAAGACAAATCTATATTCTCCACAACATAATGGAGTTGCAGAAAGAATGAACAAGACACTGATGGAGAAAGCTAGGAGTATGTTGAGTGGTGCTAGCCTAGAACAAAGGTTTTGGGCTGAAGTTGTTGCCACTTCCTATTACCTGATTAATAGGTCTCCTACATTAGCTCTTGTTGATAAGATACCTATAGAGAAATGGTTAGGTCGTAAGCCTTCATTAAGACATCTTAGAGTTTTTGGTTGCAAGGCATATGCACATGTGCCAAAGGAGAAGTGAACAAAGTTGGAGAACAAGGATGTGAAATTTATCTTCATCAGTTATATTTGTGGTGTGAAAGGATACAAGCTTTGGGATTCTATTGTAGAAAAGGTAATATATAGTAGAAGTGTTATTTTTAGAGAAAATAAGCCTTCTTCTATTACATTGCAGCCAGAAAAAAGTAAATAGGAAGATGTGATTCAATTTCCTTCTACACCCTAGAAAGCTTAATCAAGGCCCAAGGATAGACAAGAAGTTGAGGAGAGCTCATCTAGCTATGGATCTTTAGAAGAGGAGGAAGAACCTCCAACTCAACATGTTCGTAGGTCTATAAGGCATAGAAAACCACCTGAAAGGTATACACCTAATTATTGGAGATGTATTTTTTCTTTAAATGCGAACATGGATGAACCTAGATCTGTAGAGGAGGCACTAGGTATGAATGATACAGAATCCTGGAAGATTGCTATGGATGAAGAAATGACATATTTTAAAAAGAAAGATACATGGGATATTGTACCATTTATTGAAGGATGAAAACCTATTGGTTGCAAATGGGTGTTCAAGAAAAATATTGGTTCAGATGGAGGTATTGCGAAGTACAAAAAAGGTTGGTTGTGAAGGTTTACTATCAAGTTGAGGGTGTTGATTATGGTGAGATATTCTCTCTTATTGAAAAAATGGCATCCATTATATTTTTACTTGTTATTGATACTACTTATGATTTAGAGGTTAAGAAAATGGATGTGAAAACAACTTTCCTTGATGGTGATTTGGAGGAGGATATCCATATGACACAACTAGAGCACTACATGGTGAAAGGTAAAAGTAAGTTGGTTTTCAAGTTGAAGAAATCTTCATATGGCTTAAAACAGAGTCCTAGGATGCGGTACCAGAAATTTGATACATATGTGTTGAGTTTGGGATTTGAGTGTTTAAAATCAGATCATTGTGTTTATTATAAAACTAATGGTGATCATTTCATGTTTATTGTGTTATATGTTGATGATATGTTATTTATTGGAAAAGGGAAAGGTATGATTTCAAAGCTGAAATCTTGAAACTTATTGCTAAATTTGAAATGAAAGATCATGGTGTAGCTAGAAACATTCTTGGGATGGAAATTGAAAGAGATAGAGTGAACAAAAAGCTATGGATTTTCCAAAGTAAGTGTGTCAATTCAATTTTACAAAGATTTAACACGTAGGATTGTAGACCATTGTCTGTTCCCCTTTCTGTTGGAACAAAGTTATCTATTTTAGATTGTCCAACATCTCCATCAGAAATGAAAGACATGAGAAGAGCGCCTTACCAAAGTGCAGTTGGAAGTTTAACGTATGCTACGGTTCATACTAGACCAGACATTTCCCAAGTAGTGGGAGTTCTTTCCAGATATATGTTTGATCCTAGTAGAGTTCATTGGGATGTTGTTAAAAGAGTCTTTAGATATTTGTGCGATACCTCAAACTATTCCTTATGTTATCATAGTAATATGACTAAAGACGAAATTTCCCTTGATATTCATGGTTATGTGGATTCATACTAGGTGATAGTGATAGCAGATGATCCACCAGTGCTTATGTGTTTACATTATTCGGTGGTGCAATCAGTTGGATGAGTAAGCAATAGGTTGTGGTTGCTTTGTCCACTATTGAAGTAGAGTATATGGTAGCTACTCATGCTTGTAAAGAAGCCATTTGGATAAAGGTGTTTAAATATTGGAATAAAACAAGGTGTAGTGACAATTTATTGTGACAGTCAGAGTGCAATATGTCTAGCCAAGAACTTGACATTTCATGCTAGGAACAAGCATATTGATGTACAATATAATTTCATTTGAGATATGGTCGAAGATGGCAGGGTGAAGTTGGTTATAGTAGAGACTTTGATGAATGTTGATGATTCTTTAACTAAGCCTGTGAGCACAAAGAAGTTCATATGGTGTTTAGAGATTATGGGCCTTTCAAACCCTAGCAATTAAAAGACAATGTTTACTCTCTCCTATTGCTCTTGCAAGATGTTCGACAAGTGGGTGATTTGTTGGGAAAATATGTCTCAACCTTGCAATTATATAAATGTTATTATTGATAGGATATATATGTGTGTGTGTGTATGTATATATATTAGTTACACCGATAGGTGTACTATACAATGGTAGCAAGGGGGGAGAGTGGGATGTGTGTAAGCAATTTTTTGTTAACTTTTTTTAGGAAACTCCTAATTTGGATGACATACATAAGATAAATGATACATTGTAAATCTAGACCATTAATTATTAGGTTTTATATCTAATGGTGGAAATTTTGTTGGCCTGTCTTTCCCTAGAATGTAACTCTATTTTATGAGGGTGTTGTATTACAACTATGGCAGAGAGACAGTGATGTATTCTGAGAGTCTGATAGCAGTCGTGTTGTCTCTTGATCTCTGAGTGGTGATACTCCTATGAGAAGATTTCTCTGCAAGTATATTGTAATCTTTGTGATTTACTAAATAATATATTGGGCGGCTTTTGGAGTGTGGGTTTTTCTCTCAAAAGGGTTTTCCCCACGTAAATCACTGTTTCGTGGTATGCATGATATTTGTGTTTATTTATATTTAAGTTTTTGTAACTATTAAAGATATGTAAAATTTTTGTATTATTCTCCTCTCAAGATTAGTGTAGGTTTTCCAATAAAAAATTAAATTAAATTAAAAAAAAGGTTAGCGTAGGAAGTTGTTCTACTACCTTAGCTTCCTTACAAGGGATACAACATCAAAGCTAACAAGAAGATTATTTAAATCTGATTTCTTATCTTTGAAGAAATTCATGAAATGTTATGATTTCTTTATGTAGGAGTTGGATTTACCAATGAGGAGGAGATGAGTTTGGCTAGATGGGTGGCTTATTAATGGCATAAACTATGGGTCTTAGGGGGTTCCCTAATTTGTGGATTTTATGGACCCCACAAATCTAAGAGGTTACCTCTATTGGGAAACTATGTCCCAACCTTGCAATTACATAAGGTATTGTTGATTCATCAATGACAGGGAGCATGAGGGGGGTTTCCCCCATGAGGGGTCTAGGGGGATCATACCTCAACTAGGGGTCTGAGGGCAGTGCGCCCTAGTGGGGGCTCGGGGGTAGCGCTCCCAAAAGGAAAACTTTATTTATATTTTATTTCATCATTAGGACTTAAATCTAACAGCCGATATTTTATTAGCTTGACTTTCCCTAGAAGGAAACCCTATTTTATGAGGGTGTTGTATTACGACTAAGCATTGCGATGTATTCTAAGAGTCTAATAGCAGTCATGTTTCTTGATGCAAGAGCATCCAAGGCATTATTGCTATCCTATGTCAACAAATGAAGTTTGATTTTATTTCAATTTTTGTTGTGTGTTGAATTTAATATTTTATCTTGTGAAATTATAATTTTGGAGTGCATTTGAGTGTCATGTCATGTTGGATTTTGAAATTTCAATTTGGAGCAAATTTGGTCAAAACAAGATAAGGAAAGATAGTGGAGAATATGTTTTAAAAGAGAAAATCCTAATAAAGCAAGAGGAAGGTGTGGGTTATTGCAGGTTACCAATCATATTTGTAACTCCAATTTTGAATTCCAAGACTCCTAACAAATAGGGAATCATGAAGTGGGCGCCCAAGTTTGGAAAAGCTGATTTTTGCTTTCATAGAAAAAAATCAAGAAAACAATTAAAGCATTATTTACTACTTCTAAAGTTTAAAAGCCCATTTTATTTAATTTTATTGATGGAAATTAGCTAAATTAAAGGATTTCAAGAGGTGGGTGTGGATTTCTAGAGATGCTTTTGTAATGAAAGCAAATTCAACTAAAATGAACTTGCATTTGCATTTCATGTAAACTAGAGTTGTTTATTGAGAGAAAAGTTTGATTTTTGAGTTTAGTTTTTCCAAATGATAGAGGAAGAATCAAGAAGGTGTAGCATACCACCAGGAAGGTGATTTCATGGTGTTTTTGTAGGTTGAAGCCTGGTTGTAGAGGTGTAACTTCACTAGCAGTTGCATATTGAAAGGTTGTTTTGTTGAGTGTAGTTATTTGTTGCAGAGAGAAGCTTTGTTTCAAAGCTTTGATTTGCTGATAGAAAATCATTTTTATGGCATTTACAAGGGTTTTTTGAGGGGCTTGCTGCAACCCATTTTATTTTGAGTTGATTATAATCTCAATTTCCAAATTAATAGAAAATAGCATTGGGATTGTTGTGAAAAGTTGTGGATACAAGAACTGGAAGAAATTTATGTTGTAAGGGTTTGATTTGTTGCTGCAAATATTTTGTATTTGAGCTTTCCTAGAGTCTTGTAGGGGGTTGTTGCATCCAATTTTCCTCTTGGATTGATTATAATCCCATTTGCATAATTTAATTGAGTTTGAAGTTGTTGGTTGCAAGTTGCAGTCCAGAGAACAAATTGTTGCAAGAATTTATTTCCTGTGAAGAAGTGTTTGCCAATGATTTTAGTGTGAGCTATTTAAATTAATTTCCATTGGAGAATTTATTTTAAATTAGCTCCATACATTATTTCCTCTCGATCTTTGGTTGATGATACTCCTGGTGTGAGAAGCTTGCTTTGCAAGTAAATTGTAATCTTTGTGATTTCTAAATAGTATATTGGGCGGCTTTTGGAGTGTGGGTATTTTCTCCCAAAAGGGTTTTCTCCACATAAATCACTGTGTTGTGGTATGCATGATATTTATGTTTAAATTTTTGTAACTGAAAAGATCTATAAAGTTTTGCATTATTCTCCTCTCAAGATTAGTGTAGGAATTTGTTTTGCTATCTTAGCTTCCTTACCTCTTTAGAGGGGAAAATAAATTTTATTGGTAGTATCATCAAAGGACAACATCACAATGGTAAACTTCACATTTTTTATTATTTTAGAAAGGGGATTTGAATCTAGAATTTTGTAGCTTTTTGTATCTGATAAAAGCTTGTGCATCTTGGAAAGGTAGTCATGCTTGTTCATGATCACCATTCCCTTTGTTAGCCTTGGAAATGACAAGGTCGATGTGGCTCATTAAAAATTTTAAGGCGAGGAGTTTCGCCTTGGGAATGTTGTGCTTGGGAGGTTTAGCATGCCTAAGGGCAACAATCTAATCTTGTAGAATCTCTTCAACCACATTATCTAGGAAAGATTGATTTGTCTTTTCAATTTCAATTAAAAATTTTGTAACAAGAATAAAGTGAGGAGAGAAGGTGAAGCCAAGACCTCCTTTTATAAAATTGAAGGCTAGGAAGCTTAAGCGAGTGTCAAAAAGGTTGATAACAAGCTTTCTTTCTCAATCATGAATGACTTAGATGTTTTTTTTGTTTATCTTATATTCATTAGCTAATAAAGAGGGAACATGAGAATATGTAGGAGGGTTACAAGAGAGGTTCAAATAATTAATGATGGGGGTTGTTGAAGGAGGCAACTAGTGAAGGATAATGGTTGCAAGTGAGGAAGGAAGAAGAGGGCATGTTTTTCTTGGCTAAGTATAGGAGATATGATGTACAATTCATATTGGAGAGATTGAAATGGTTAGTTATTTGAGAATAGTCTAAAATTAGATTGGAGATCCCACACTAATAAAAAAAAACAAAGGAGGAAAAACCACATTAAGAGGAATAGATAGAGAACTAAAGTCATAGATATAATTTTGAAAGAGAGAGAAGGACAATTGATTCAAGAAGATACATAAAAAATAAAAGGAGTACCTAGAATGAAATCAAGATGATAGTTTGAGTTGTGAAGCAAGAAATCACTATCGAGAACAGTTGTTGAGGATGACACTTTTGCAACATTTTTTTTAACTTCCCTGGTAGACACTGGAGGGGAATGAAATACAAAAATTGACAAGGGGAGTAGAGTGAAGGTGTTGAA